>JAOSLM010000026.1:15727756-15738235 GCA_025629765.1 Eleginus gracilis | reverse complement strand
GTGTGTGTGTGTGTGTGTGTGTGTGTGTGTGTGTGTGTGTGTGTGTGTGTGTGTGTGTGTGTGTGTGTGGTTCACATCAGGGCCAAGATTTTGTTATTCTCGTGGGCGGTTCCTACGAGCATAGTTCAAAAGCAAAGTAAGCAGTGTCTGTGAGAGTTTCATAGTGCCTGGAAGTGGTTACATATGCGTTTACTTATTTGCCTTGCACATTTGATTATTCATAGCAATCGACTTTAATTTATTAGTTCTGTGAACTTTTTTCACTGTTTTTCACTAGTATTGGAATTAAAAAGGTACCTTTTTCCCAGGTTGAATTTCTCTGTCTTCAACATCCCTTCTGCTAAGCAGCCTGCCAGGTGGCCCAGAAATAACCCAGCGGCCTGAATTAACCTACCAACGATATATCCTACAATATTTATACTTTATTTTAAAATTCAACAAAATGGAAAACAAAGCTGTTGGAAAAGAGAAATTCTTTATAGTCACTCGGGGCAAGTCGTGGAAAGGATTCTCCCGGGGATGCATTGGTCGTGTGGAGGAAGAGAGGCAGGATGGAGAGGTGTTTGGGTTGATGTACACTGGCAGCAGCAACACAGGCGGCCCCAACAGTGGAGGTACAGTGAAGAAGGAAGACATGTACCCCCTTACCCGTCACCAGGCCCAGCTCCTGCTCTTTGTGCCCATTGCAAGCAAGCGTGTTGAGCTGATCTGCGACCCCCAGCTGTTCTCTGCCATCTGTGAGCTGTCCCAGCATGATATAGTGATGGTGAAGTACAAGAAAGGGCACTTGCCAGCACTGATTAAAAACCTGATGAAGATTGGAAGAAAGGAGAATGCAGAGGACCTTTATATGCTCGGGTTCGAAGTGGAGTTTTTGGTATGGAAAGGATCCCTTACATGTTTTTCTTTCATCATTCAGTCCAGTGGGCGAGGAATTTATCTGAGCATATTTAGTCTTTTTTTTTATCTCTAACTATAAACAGTAGTTACATAACTGGTTGCCACCATTAAAAAGAAATGTCAATGCCATAACATAACAACGTATAGGACATGTTCTGACAACTCGAGAGTAATGTCACAGCCTACTTGCTTTTACTCCAGCCTTGGTGGTTAATGTTGGAGTAAGGGTTGGATCCAGCCAAGATATTATTTTGTTAATATGTATCTTTTATTCAAAATAGAAGTTTAATAAATTGTGTTCGGATTAACTTCAGTTTTATAAGCAGCCCTGGAAGATATGTTTTTGTTATTCAGTTACTTTTTACTTCCAACCAGTCTTCCACAAATCAGACTTAAGTCTTTAGTCTATAAGCTGACAAGCTCAAACCTAGGTGAACAAGGCGTTTCACTTTCTTAGCTTCATATTTGTTTTGACCAATTATTTTGCCAGAGGCGGTGATATGTTAGCGTGTAATTGGTGAACACCAACACGGCCAGCAGTCGTTAACTTGAAAAAGAAGTGCTGCAAAGGTTTCAAATCAACACCATGTACAGTGTCCATTTTATAAATAGACTTATTAAAATCCCCTTTTGAAAGCTTCATCCACTTCCCCTCAGGAAGTGCTGATAGCATAGTCGGACTGCTGGATCCGAGATTAACCTCTAACCAGCTGTTTTTATTTGTTATTTGTTCTTTCTCACTTTCTCTCTTATAGGACCAGGAGAAGAGTGTTGGGACCAAGAAGCCAGCCCCTCTCCCTCTGTTCAATGCAGGAGACATCGTCCAGGTGGTTCCTGGCTATACGGTTCCCTTTAGGCCTCACTGGGCTGAGGGCCACGCCGGCGGTAGGTACTGCATGGTACCAGATACCATGTTCTTCATAAGTGTCAGACGATAAATGAGTGTACCACAGCAGAATTACAGGATGGGAATAATTATCATAATTATTAGTATAATTATTATTAAATAGTTTGACAAAGTTAGGGGGAAATTAACAAGAGGAGGACCGATGTATGTAATGAACTAAAATATACAACAAGTCAAATAAATAAATAGACAATGGTCAAGATAGCAAGGATGGTGTGGGGATTAATGCACAAAACCTATAACGAAATAATGTGATTGAATTAAATAATAAATCTGAGGTTTTATGTGAATACTTGTTTCTTTTAAAGGTATCGAGAGCTAGCCTCCCAACATTTCTGACAAATACAAGAGGGGAAATTCCTTCAATTATTTATGCATTCAAATGCATAATTGATTTTAGGATGCCACTACAAACAAACATTAGCTACGTTACATTAATTTGCCAAAGAAAGACAAACCATCAGCTTAAACTCTGGAAATAGCTTTTTAACATTCCATTACCAGGATTTACGGAAAATACCAGTAAAACACAGTTTATATTCGCTAATGGTACACTAACAGTTCTAACCAAACTGTTTATTGAGCTCGAGCAGCGCCAGCCACCCATGTTTGTAAATGGAAAACCTGTCTTTGACACTTATGTTCTGTACGGTTTTCCAATACATAGAGTTTGTGAGTAAAGCAACTGCTACCAACATCCATGCGCACAGTAAAAGCAGAAACATGGGATCTGATTAAAGATCAGATCAACATTTTATGAGAGCAGACAAAAATTAACCGGAAAAACCTGAGGTTGTCATGCTGTAGAATCACATGGCCTGGCACTTGTGCACATTGCGTGCTCACGAGTTGTGTCACATACCTGGGATGTAGACCTGTATTGTGGAATGACTGGCGGGCCATATAGATCGGTGTCAGAACTTGTGACATGAACTTGTGACCTCTTGAACCACACAATGTGATCATAATTAACCGCCGTACCTGTCACCAGGTGTCGACAGGAAGGTGGTGTCACGCATCAACTCCCTGCCCAACATGAGAACGCGTTTGAGGCAGAGCGAGACACGCACGGACCAGCGAATCACAGTGAGCCGTGGCCCCGCAGCGGACGAAGCCCCCCTGGATGTGGGCTCCATGGTGGAGGTCACGTCCAACACGGGGGCCACTGTGTACGGGGTCATCCGCTGGAAGGGTGTCCCTGCGGGCAAGACTGTTGAGTGGGCAGGTATCGAACTGGTGAGATTCAAGATGGTTTAGGGTGAAATGCAAAACAATTACAGCAGCAGTCGCTGGCAATGACATTTTCGAGTCGCAGTATGTCATGTATGGTGAATATTGCAGTAAGTCCAACAGAATGTGTCATCCCTTCTTCCCAGGACTATGACCTGAAGGGCTGCTCAGATGGGATTTGTGGAGGCCAGAGATATTTCACTTGCCAAACGGGCCGGGCTTTGTTTGTTCCCATGACAATGTGCAGTCCTGACCAGAGGTTCCACGGCTCCTTCAACAGGAAGAAGACCCTCAAGAGCGTCGACATCCCCCCTGGTGGGACCCTAACGCCCCCCCACCGCGCCATTTATTGGTAGATCCCAAATCAGATTTGATGTTAATGATCCATGTTTGTTTGTGTTCAGACATCGACGATTCTGAAGAGGACGCACCACCTATCTCTGAATCCCAGGCCGCGTCTCTGTTAGTGGGCAGGATGAGGGGGATTCAGGGGCATTTCAATTCTTGTTACCTCGATGCCACACTCTTCAGGTAAAGCTAGTGGGTGCGCATCATGTGATTCCCAGTGTGTCCTCCTCCTACAAAATACACCCTTCATTAGTATATATTTAAAAGCAGGTTTTTCTTTCTCTTGTTGCAGTTTATTCTGCTCTTCCACAGTCCTGGATAGCTCCTGGCAAAAGCCGGATTGTAAAGAAGAAGCCACAAGTCAAGTCAAAAAGATTGTCAACCGCCTACGCAGGTTTGCATACTTTTTCTTGTCACTAGAAAGTTGGTTGTTTTGTTTTGGTGCTATCAGGGAGTTTTCAGAAACTAGAAGCTTTTGTACCTAACTTAATGTGATAAATGAATAGATGGCTTTGTTTCGATACCACCTCAAATATGGACAATGATAGTGCTCACTGTTCACTGACCGTCACCTACTCTGTTCTCTCCAGAAAAGGCTTTGTTCATGCGGAGAGTGTGATGAGCCTACGCAAACAGCTTGGCTGCCACACTTTCCGAACAGAGGAAAAAGGTAGCCACTTCTTCTTCTTATAATATTAATGTCATGTTATAACTATTAGTTGTTATATCTGTATAACTTTTTTTATTAATTATCTAATAAGAAAGGGTCATGTCTTTGCATAATTTGGACAGTCATTTGGTCCTAATTCTGTCCTGATGTCCCTTGCCCTCCTTCAGATCCTGAGGAATTCATCTCAATTCTGCTTCAGCAAGTTCTCTGCATAGCACCGCTGCTTAAATTCAGGTCAGGATGATAGCCAGCAAGAGTGTAGGATTTGTGTTTTACTGACTCGTATTGAGTTGCTGAGATGGAACCGGTGTTTCCTCATAGGTCCAACATGGAGAAGTGTGAGGGCGCGTACACCTACCAGATCATTCTAGAAAAGGAGCAGGCCGGGAGGGTGCCAACTGTTCAACAGCTGCTGGACGCTTCCTTCCTGTCATGCAACCTTAAGTTTGAGGAGGTGGGTCGAGGTTCTGCAAAGTAAACAAGACCCCACGACGTGGACAGCAGGTGGCCATTCATGTATGGATATCAAACGCCTATAAATTGTATGTCTGTGTTGCCCCACAGGCCCCATCGTGTCTCATATTGCAGATGCCGAGGTTTGGAAAGAAGTACAAGATGTTCCCACACATCATCCCCTCCACCCATCTGGACCTCAGCAATCTCCTTCACAATGGTGATGACCGGGGTCAACCCTATGAATTCAAATTCTAGGAGCAGGATAGTCTAGGGGTTCAGGTGTTCGACTCCCAGTCAAAGGGCTCCGGGTTCAATCCGCAAAGTCTCTAGTTTGTGTCTAGCTGTAGGCATTTTCCTGGGCAGGATGCCCTAACCCCTACTTGCTCCTTTATGAAATGTATTGATACAGTTTTATCTTATCTTATCAGCATTCACTGTCCCTTTTGGATCAGAGTGTCTGCTAACGGACAAAAATGTAAATGGTAATTAACATTTACAACATCGAAAACCGAAGACTTTGTGTAACACACTTTGTTTTGAAACTGTCATTTTTTACACTATTTAGAATCACGTGTTTCCTCCTTAGCTCCCAGAGAATGCTTCATCTGTGGGCAGCCAGCCACCAATGAGTGTGTACAGTGTCTGCAAGACCGCAAGCTCCAGCCAGGGAAAATCAAGCAGTACTGTTCTGTCTGCAGCACACAGGTAACCAGAACACTCTACTATTCAACCTGAGTACCAGACCAAATATCAAAGCTTTTTTTATCTTGCAATGTTGTATATAGTTTAATATATTGATGATGATGATATTAATTAGAATAATTATCTATACTTAATGATTAATAATGCCATTTGTTGTGTCATACAATGCTGTGAGTGCATACATTCTGAGCATGGCACTCTTTTATTGACTGTTTTATTTTTGTGCCATGCCCAAACAGATGGGACCAGATGCTATTTGTTTACCTCTAAATCTCTCTCCATCTTCTCTTAACAGGTGCACACTCATCCCTTGCGGAAGGGACACCGCCCCAGAGCCCTGGCACCTGCACCTGCAGAGCCGACCACTGGTGCAACTGTTCCCAGACAAACAATGGAGCTGTTTGCCGTCCTCTGTATTCAAACCAGCCACTACGTGTCCTTTGTAAAATACGGCCCTGACCCCCACTCATGGCTGTTCTTCGATAGCATGGCCGATAGATGTGGTGAGGGAGAGTTCATATTTTTATGTGTGTGTCAGTGTATTTTGTTACCCATCACATAACATCGCTTCACCTAAAAAGAAAACCCTAAAGGGTCACCTTGACTCTTAAGAAAAGGCGACTTTGTTGTTTATGCTAATGCTGATTTGTTTTGGCGCCTCTGCTTGCCGCACTTCCATAGGCTTGTCTTGTGCTCAGAGAATGCAGCGCGACGATTTGAGAGATAACATTGCTGGCTGACACAGAGACGTCATTAGCTCCACGTGGGCTGATGTCTAATCTAAACCCCGCCCTTCCTCCCTCTGTATCAGGAGACGACCAAAGCGGTTACAACATCCCAGAGGTCACGGCTTGCCCACAGCTCGGTGACTTCCTGTCCCAGTCGGAGGAGGAAGTGGCCGCGGTCGACCCCTCCCGTGCCGCCGAGCCCGTGCGCAGGTTGCTGTGCGACTCGTACATGTTCCTGTACCAAAGTGCGTCCGTGCTGTCACTGCGTCAACAGGAGGGGGGAGGCTGCCAAGGGACGGACTGTTCCCAAAACAAAGCCACGACACTAACCTTGTGATTCTCCACGGCCACCGGGGAAAGTCTACTGGACAATTAGGTGGGACACAAAACCCTGTAGCCTTCTGGAGTTTTGTTGAGAAAAGCTATTTGTTGGAAATTAGGATTAATGACCTACAACACCAGTGGTGTTCTAAGAGTGGTGCTGGCACTCTTTCTTAACTGTATATGAAGTATGAGTATAAGACGTATAGCTGTATGTATATTGAGGGATGGTTGTGCAGGTCACATCTATGATATTATTATTCTATATTGGTGTGGTATCAGGTCTTCTTCTCAATAAATGGAACAAATGTTGGAATCCTTCAACGTTGTACAGTGCAATATTGTACCTTTTATATATATATATATAATGTGACTGGAATGAAGTAGTTACTAGTTAGAAAATAAATATCTTCAATTTCTCTCTATTTAGTTATAATAAAAGTTTAGAGATGCAGTCGTAGTATAATTATAAACATAGCAAACTGTCGTTTTTTTGTGTATACTTCCATGCACATTTGATACACATGTTGTACTATTGGGTAGCCAAATAGAGGACAGAAAAGTATATTGTATAATAAGAAATGTATTCTGTCAATGCAGAGTAGGGGATGATAATCTTGCTGTAGTTTGGACTGTGGACATGTAGGATTAAATGTGTAATTAGATTAATACATAGTACCAGTAATATTGCGATCTTTAACCGGGAGACCGCGACCCCTAGAGGGTTCGCAGAGGTACTGCAATAAGTCTTCAAATGTATTTTAAAAATACATTTGAAATTCGATAGTACTATCTTTCTGAAATAATATTTTCTAGTTAAAACCTAATGCAGAAACCAATTTTTCCTGTCGGCTTACCCCTTCCAGTTTATTCTCCACTTGGAACACTTCAATATCCCAAAGAATAGACATGCTATGCGTCAGTCATCCCACAGATATGCTGCTGAAGTCCAGCAAAAAAAATCTAATTAAGTTAGCGTATCACATGTGAATAATTGAAACGCTTTGTTATATTGTAAAGTGCTTTTAAAATATAAATGACTCCTTAGCTAAAACAAAAGTTATTCGACTGCTCAAATGAGAGAAAGACTGTCAGGGAAATAAGATAAATGAATGTGGTGTCTTTGCAGGTGCTCTATGGTTGACTATTCAAGATTAAAGAGTTAGGGTACTTTTTTAACTGTAAACCAGTTATAACTTACCTTTCTGAACCAGATAGGTAAGCCTCCTTAAGTTCCAACTGGGACAATGGCGACTGGTATCCACAGCAACCTGTAGGCATCATCAAAGTGAGAGCATGCACTCAGCTTGGCAAGAGAAAGAGAAGATAAACAAGAAAAAGGATATGAAAGGGTAGATGATAACATTGCATCACATTTCTTTATTTTTTCTGGTCAGAAGCCACTTACAATAAGTGCATTCAACAGTGAAGATATAACCAATTTAAGTACATAAAATACATTAATAAGCAAACTGATTTAAGTGCTACAATAAAGAAACAAGAATAAAGTTTAATTATTATTTTAAAATATTAGTTTCTTTCATCATGGGCCAACATGCAGTCTGAAAAAATGATTTCAGCCTGCTGCAGAAGATGGATAGGGTTTGAGCTCGTTCCACCATTGTGAATCCAGGACAGTAAATGATCGATATTTTGTAGAGTGGCTGCTGGGCTCCCCATTAGGAGGTAGCAAGCTTTTGGACCGTCATAGGTTACGGACTGGGGTATATGGTTGGAGCATTTTCTGGATGTAGAATTGGTCAAAGACATTAGCAGCACGGTAGGCAAGCCAGAGACTTGGATCAGATTGGAGCAGCATCTGGTATTCAGTGTAGGGTGTGGAGGAGTGGTGTAGTGTAGTAGGAGGTGAAGTGTGGGTAGGTAGGTTGAAGACCAGCCGAGCTGTGGATTGTGAATGTGTTGACTTCAACTGGTTGTAATGGCTGTATAACTGTACTAGTGTGGTTGTATGAACAGGACCTCCCTGGAGAGGTTTGGTCTAGCTGTCTTTATCCCTCCCCGTTTAGGGGGTGGAAATCTCAGCCTCAGCATCAGCTGGAACCACAGGTTGTCCACCATGGTCCCTGGTGATAGTCGATCAGCATAGTACTGTTTTAAGTACAATAGCATGAGGAAATCGGGAAAAGTAGCATTATTTATATTCATATAATTATTTAAATTCTTATTCATATTATTATAAACATTATTCATATTATTATTCCTAGTAATAGCCTAGTATTATTCATATTGATATTGGTATTCATATAATATTAATATTAATATTATTATTATTATTATTGTATCGTATTTATGAAGTTAGGGTAAGGGTTATGATGACATTCTATCACAATTTGGGGTGGTTTACTGCCACTGTGTGTTTGAATAGTATATTGCAATAAACTGCTAATTTGTTGAGTTGTGAATGTCTCATGGTTCCATGATCGATTGTTTAGACTGAAATGGCCCAAACAAAAAACAAACGTGCCCACACCAATTTCAAAGGAGAACATACCAGTATTTTGATCGTCTCATTAATCGCTGATGACATATTATGGTCATTTTCTGTTTAAGTGCAGATTATTTTTACATATAGCTCCTTTATTATCTAAAGTCTGATGGCAGACTAGCACTGGCAGTTTCATTATGTGTCCCTTCGTATTTGTTTCAACCAATCAACTGGCTGGAGGCAGGTTCTGTGGGTGTGTAGTTAGCTATTAACAGCTACAAACTCAGCCAGAAGTAGTTGTAGTATCTGTATAAAGTGTCTGCAAAGGTTTCAAATCAACACTGTGCATTTGGCTACTGTAGAAATACATTATTGTAAGCTTCGTCCACTTGGGCAAATTAGCCTTCTTCGGTAGACCATCTCTGTAACAAAAAAGGAAACAAGGCAGTTAATGATTTCCGGGCCAGTCTCCCCCCAGAAGTTCTGCTTTAACATAGCAGGACTGCTGGATCCAAGATAAATGATCCAGGCAGGATCCAGCAGTCCTATTCATCTTTGGTCCTACTAAATTACTGCAGAACTTCTTGGGGCAGAGGTCACGGAACCTGGGCCTGAACTTTTTTCTGTGAGGAACCCTCTCTAAATGCTAAGGAAAGGTGCTTCAATGCTTCCTTTCTTAACCACTTATAGGGTACACTGGACCATCCTTTACGAATGGACTAGAGATAATGCCATCCCACAATTGCTTGCAGCAGGAACATCTAAACGATAAACCATTCTAACGTTCACATAAACAAATGATCAACATGACCAATGACAATGATTTTACTACAATCATACTAATTGGGATCTATCTCCATAAATATGAATGGACAGGAGTTTGAGCGTGAGCTACCATTATCAATGTGAAAACTATTTAATTTCCCTTCTGTGTATGGGAGTCTTTAACATTTTTTTTAAAACGCACTAGTCCATCTGCGGAACATTGTAGTTTCATCACGGCGGACCCTAGTTCAACACATCCGCCGTCGCACAATGACGTGGTTTAGTGTAAATGCATTGGGATATTTTAGCACAGCTGTTGTCTTTTCCTAAAGCCTGAAGAATTATAATTCACATCTTTCTTTCATGATGTTTTCTATCGAGGTCAAGGAAAAGATCAGATGTAAGAGATGGACCTAGGACGTAATTTATTTGACTATCCGACGGCAACACATGACTGCAAGGGATGGAATTTCGCCCTGTTTTACCGGAGATTAGTTGCCAGTCTCCAGGCTTTACTGGATTTGGAGGACTAGTTTGAGGTTGCCAATTACGCACTAAATAGACTATCCCGCAACATGAACGATCGAAACAAATGTGAAGCGATGAAAGTCGAATCAGACTTTAGATATTAATCTCTAACATATTCAGTCAGATTTGTCAGACTAGACTGTATAATGCATAATGCATAGTATGGGTTTTCATTGCCTCTTCTGGAGGAAATCGGAAGACTACAGACTATCAGACTACAAAACATCCTATAGCTTCACCTTAATTACCTAAAACGTATACACTTCGAAAATAAATGTATTTTCAATCAAATCTAAATTATTTTGTCATGGATGTTTTAGATAGAGATATAGAATACATTGCAGTGATATAAATTGCAGGTACGTTCTCACTGACCTGAACTGATACTGAACCAACATTGATGAGAGAGCACACACACACACACACACACACACACACACACACACACACACACACACACACACACACACACACACAC
>JAOSLM010000026.1:15665788-15677964 GCA_025629765.1 Eleginus gracilis | reverse complement strand
AAAGGAGAGGGCCACTAACTCTTTAATTTACACTACTGCCAACCCCCCCCCCGCCCAACCCCCCCTAAAAAATGTTGAACAAACAAGGGATATAAATAAAAACATTGCACTAGACTGTGGCAGCAGATTACCATGCTGTTCTCTGCTTCACCTCCTGAATTGTGGAGCTGTTCTTGTCTGTTCACGTCAGCATGTCTCATTAACAGTAAGTAGGCCTACCGGATATTAGGTAGTAAAATAAAACATGCGGCCATACTGCAGTATATTTAAATCGTATACACTTTGGTAATGGCTGTCTTTCACCATATGATTGGTGTATTAAATCGTATCGTTTTTTTTTTACTAATTTTAAGGGGGAACTTCAAATATAAAGTCTAATATATGTTTGACCAATATATTTTCTTGCATACTTACAAAGCTATAGGTCTCCTTATCTCAATTAAACCACTTTACGGCTCTTTCTGGAACACACCTCTGCGCAGTGTAACTTATTTGTCTAGATTTTGAAATAATAATAATATAAAATCATGATGTGGGTTAAATATTCATGGTAACCTATATTATTGATTAACCCTGTCAGGTGATATATGATGAGACACAGATTTACAAAGTCAAATGGCTTTATTGATCCATAGTTGATGAAAAACAATTTAAATACAAAACAATTCTTGTCAATGCTGCAAATCCCTATTATTTCCTTCTTGCATATGTCTTTTTTTTTATCATAGAAAGAACAGGAACCAATCCGTCCAGCAGAACCAGCGTCATAAAAAAATTGACATTTAATCTCTAGATAATTATATTGAGTAGATAAGATTAATGTGAACAATTTTGACAAAACCTAAGCAATCATGAATGCTAAAGACAAAAATAAAAAGAAGAAAGGAATAAAAAAAAATTAAAAAAGCCAAAATCATATGTCCTGCGTAAATAATAAATTGAGTTTTCGCCAAGTGAAATAAATTTCAAGTATCTCCATTCAGATAGAATACAGGTAAGAGTATGATATATGGAATATAAAAAAGTCCCATACATGTCCCGCATGCATGCTTGGTGATTCTTCAGGTAGACGCATGATTCCTTTTTTCAATTGAACGATAAGAGTTGCAACTCGATCCACCTTATTATAATTATATTGTATGGTCTATAGATAAAGTCATAAATGCGATATTTTTTTGTACAGACGTTTTATAGGCAACCGTTTACAGGGGGCGCCTAGGGAAAATAGGCCAGGGCTGCAAAAAGTTCACTCACATCAGATACTCGGGCGAGGAAGGGTTGTCGCTGGTCGACCCCGTTTCGTGGTAGCCGTTCGCACAAGTCAGTTTCTCGCATTTTAGTTTATAGGCGTCCCTCTCGCGGGCCAATCGATTGAGTTCGTGCTTCAGCTGCTCCACTTGCGAGGCCAGGCTGGTCTTCTCGTGCTCCAGGACGTGTTTCTGCTGAACACGCTTGAAGCGGCACGACTGGGCATACCCTCTGTTTTTCAGGGTCCGACGCTTCTGCTTGAGACGCATGACCTCGTCTTTGGTCATCCCTCGGATGTGTCTGTTCAGCTCCCTGACGGACATGGACACTAGTTGATCGTCCGAGAACTGCATGTCGCCGTTGGACCTTCGGTCGTGGCGACTGCTGCTGTGGTGGAGGTGGTGCGCGCCCAGGACCATGTCCTGGGACTCTGGCGAATGGGGAGCCGAGCTCTCAACGTCCTCCCCCGGATAGTGGCACTGTGTGTTGGCCAACCCTTGCATCTCGGCGTGGCCCACCAGGGCGTCCGGCTGACGGAGGTGTCCGGGGTAATGCGGGACGTGCTCGTTCATTTGTCCGTACCCCTCGAATTCAGCGGGGAAGGGGGGCTGGTGGCCGTGGGGCGCAGATGGATTGGCCTGCACCGTTGTGCCAATGAGGGCGTCCATGGCGTCCTCGGGTGTCAGACCAAAAGACTGAGGATACATTTGCTGAGAGTAACCTCCGTTGTTAGACATCCAAAACTGTTCACCACCCGGGTTGTTCCTCTGCTCGTTGGGGTTGAGGTTGGGCGACGAGGGGACCGAATTGGAAGGTGTGCTGCCCGGAGTGGTGGAGGCAGATTCTGGTCTTTGAAGTTGATTGCACGGTCCAATAAATGAACGATCCCCCCCATGCATTGTCTCCTTCTTGACGCCGAACTTCATCGAACTAACGGCTAAGTCGAATTCGCTGACAAAATCCATCGGGGTTTTCTGAAGTCCCAAATGCAAATGCGCATCGGCTGACATATTCATTGCAAGCTTGCTTTTTTTTTCCGCCCGGAGTTCCGAATACCCACAGTTCTGTAATGCAGTAAACACGCAATGCTTTAGAATGAAGTTCCAAAAAAGATATATCGCAATATGTCTACAAATAAAAAAACAACATGCGTAAGGGGTTCCACCTTACCAACTAGTGGGTCATCTGTACTGTAAGCGATGGGCTTTTCGGAGGGTAAAGTTAGTCCACGGAAATCTCAAAGAGCACAATCGTGCGCGTGCTACCTCTGCCTTTTCGCGTGAAGCGCACTTTCTTCATAAAGCTGCATTGACGTGACGTCAGGCGTTGTAGACTACACCTCCGAGCTCTTCTCCAATGAGACCACGCACAGGACATTTGCATAAAAGCTGATGCGAGAGTATTTTCAGACCCTTACCATGTGATGGTGAGAATATCGACTAAATCACAGTCGAACCCCATAGGCTGGTCTGCTGCCATAATCCTTTGTCGATATTCGTGGTTTTACATTTTGGCATATCTAAGCCTTAGCCTATGTTATATTATCTTTGTGCAATTTAATCAGTCGATGTTATTTGCTGTACGCTTTTGTTGTATGTATCCGTCTCAAAACGTCAAATGTGATCCCAATAGTCTAATTTGCTTGTTTGTATACAATAGCCTACATATTTTTCTGCTTTACCACAACCACATAGCCCGCATTCACTATGCCTACTAGGCTCGTTCACAATGACTTAGGAAGCTGAATTTGCTTGTCTGACCTTCTTAAAATTCCCACGTGTAAAAGAGTCTTAATTTATGTATTAGTCTGTCATTTTTACTTCCTTAAATATGTGAAAAACAATTTGCTAACACGTGTAGGTTCCTTTGTGATTGCGCAAAAAAGGACCACTACTGACACCCTGTGGTGTTGACCATAACTGCTGCTGTGAAACAAAGGGCTTACACAAATGGGCTAAAATATGTCCCAATATTCACCTCCCTATCATTCTCTTACCCCCTCCCCTGCCTCCATAGCCACCCCTCCCCCAGATCCTTTCAGCTCTAACTCGCTGTATACACAACACATTTCTCCCACATGACAGTTTCAATGACTATTTGGTAAACATAGCTGGCCATAAAGAGAAGCAAAGAGACATGGATCATGTAAGCAGTAATAGGAGAAAAACCATGGTTCGACTACACAAGGCTGAGGTGATGATTGCTGGAGAGCAACTCAGGTATGGGGCGAAGGAAGAGGAAAAAATTGTGTGACCCTAAGTTTGGCATTACTTTGTGTATCTACATATTACCAATATCTGAATATGGCTTGCTGAGGACGATCCAGGTTTGATTCTCTTTTTGGTGACTGAGGTGTCCAGGTTAATGATTAAAGTCGTTGCTGACGGTCTTTTTCAAATACAAGGTTGAGGCTCCACGATTGCAAGCTCGTTAAGGAACGGCGGTACCATTTGCGCACGTACCCCAACTGCTTTGTGGCCCAAGAGCTCACAGACTGGCTTGTGGTTCACAAGGAGGCACCGGATCGTGCAACAGCAATCTGTCTCATGCAGCATCTCATGGACCATGACATTGTTCACCATGGTAAGCAGGAAGCACCCAGGTGATTCCCCACTCAAGGTTACACTCATAGGAAATGGCCTTTAGGCCTCGCTGATGAGTAAAAAAAAAATGCAAACACTGTAATTCAATGGAACAGAATAAAGCGATGTCAATTTTAAGGCTCATTGGGATTGTGTTTCTAATTTTCTCAGTGTGTGACAAGCGACCTGTGTTCAAGGATGCAAAACTACTCTACCGTTTCCGCAAAGATGACGGCACGTTTCCCTTCAATAAAGAAGTGAAGGTCTTTATGCTGGGACAAAGATTGTACGAACAGTAAGAGCAGCTTCATTTGGCCAAGCAATCACTTTATTTGAGAGCAAAAATGCTTACGTTAAGACATTCCCCAGCGGATTCTGAAGGGAGAGTAAAGCTGCACACTTCTGTGCAAATGTAGTGTTGAAAATGTTTAATGGATTGGTCTTAAAATTGGATTGTATACTTGCTTATTGTGCAAAATGTCCTCTGAAATAGACGATTACTTGTATCTTTCCAAATGTAAAGCGATTTACGTTCTTTAATGAAAGCCTTGGAATTATGTATGTGTGTGTTTGGTTCCACAGCCTTATTGTAGCTAAGGACTCGGTCTTGCAGCAGAGAGAGAAGCACGGTGTTATATATCAGCGCTGCTTTCCTGGCTGCGATCTGATTGACTGGCTCCTTCAGAATGCTGAAGTGGAAAGCCGGAAACAGGGAGTGGAACTGTGCCGAGCTTTGCAAGAACATGGCATTGTCCAACATGGTAAGACCAGCTCATTACAGGAACATGAAATGGGTTTACATGTTATGACCAGGTCATTACATCATGGCATAGGTTAACATTTTATAACCAGGTCATTACAGGAACATGGCATAGGTTAACATTTTATAACCAGGTTATTTAATGGACATGGCATAGGTTAACATGTTATGGCAAGGTCATTACAGGAACATGGCATAGGTTAAAATGTTATGACCAGGTCATTACAGGAACATGGCATAGGTTAACATGTTATGACCACATCATTACAGGAACACGGCATAGGTCAAAGTGTCGTGATTTTTAGATGACCACTCTTATTATCCCATAATAACTTTCAGTTAGTAATGTGTTTAAAAGGGATCATTTAGAATAGAGGGAAACAGCTTGTCCACTCCCTGATGAATACCATTAGGCCTCAAATGTGACGTGGTTCTCCTTTGTTCTCTTGCCCTCCCTCCCTCCCTCTCACCCCCAGTGTTAAAGAAACACAACTTTTTCGACAGTGGATTACTCTATCAGTTCAGCCTCAACTTCCGCAGGCGCCGGCGCCTGTCGGAACTGTTACATGACAATGAGCAAGACAATGAAGAAGGGCCTTCTGTGCCCACATTAGAGGACATTCAGCCCGACAGTCCGTTTGTCCTGCATAAAACACACCAAGAAGACTACACCGGTTTCAATTCTGGTAAAATAATGGATTTTGCATACTGATGAAACATGTTGAGAAAAATTGATGTTTGGAGTAAAATATGAAATAGTTTGTTTTGATTTTCACTAAGGTAATGATGAGAAACAGGTTATTTCTGGGCCCCGAGGGAGCTTGAGTGGGCCTCAGTTTCTTGCCTCTGGATTTTGCCCCTTTGCCAATCTCTCCACAACCCCACCAGGGAGATATAATCCAAAATCAGGCAAGTATCTCACAGCTTCATATATTTCCTGCATATATACTCCAAACCTTGATGTTGATAATAAAATGGTTCCTATTATTTTTTATAGTGCTGAGAAGAAACTTGACCTGCGAAGAGTTATTGTCACCTGGCGCACCATTCAGTAAAAAAGTGTTAACGGTAAGAGGTTAGTATTTAATGTGAAGGGTAATTACATAACTAGCAAGGAGTTAATTCAACAACACTTAATTATGAATTGCAATGGCATTGACAGTTGCAAATACATTACTTTGGAACATTTGTCAGAAATAGAAGATCATACAGGCTACTAATCATTAGATCAGCCTCATATTAACTGTCACAGCAGATAGCCTTTACATCCTGTTGACACCAATGACTTTCCTGTGTGTAGCTCTCTTAGAGTCAAATCAAACGTGCTTGAATTCCAGAAAACAGAGTAAAATAACTTAACTAAAATAACTTTCAACTTACAGTGCATTCATTTAAATTGAGGTTATTCCACACTGACTTTTCTATATATTAATTTCAAGGTGATTGGGGATGCATTGGGCTGGGGCTTTGTCGTCAGAGGCATGGCCCCCTGTTATGTCCAGGCTGTCGACCCTGGGAGTCCAGCAGCAGCAGGTGGAGTTAAGGTTGTCCTACTTTACTGTGTGATAAACATCCATGCCATCAAGTAGGCCATTCATTAAGGCAATATTTGATGTATTTTATCTTCTTATATTTTATTGTATATATTTGTAAATGTTATCCTTTTTTCTTTTTTTTTTACAAGATTCGACAGTTTATCTGTCAGGTGAATGGAGAGTGTGTACTCAACCTGGATTATCGAACGGTATCTCGGCTGGTGATGACAGGACCGCGTACTGTTGTGTTGGAAGTTATGGAGCCCCTGGAGTGAAAACATCTGCAATAAATATTCAATGTTTTGTATGTACCATTTAGATAGCTGAACACGAACTCTTAATTGTACTACTCTTCAACGTGAGCAAAAGGCCTAACGTAACTGTTTCAATTAAAAACGCAATCAATCATATGTTGACACTTTTATGTATTGTTATTCAATGGCGTACTACAAATATATGAATACAATTATTAATTTGATGGATTAAATGCATGGCCATTTACTGTCTGACATGAAATGTTGTATTATTTTCAAGATACACAATAAATCCGTTTGGTTGCAACTTCTCCACCACCTCCTGGCTCTAGCCTATGACTTCCGTCTTTTTGTCGGCGCCATTTTGGATTGAGTGTTATCTTGGCTGAAATAGATACGGTGAGGCTAGCGGCTCTGCTCGCTCACCACTACGGCTAAGTCAGCAAAACAATTCAAAGAGCGCCGATGAGTTTCGTTTGATTTACATTTACGGCTAATCGAATATCCAGTATGTCGTTTTCATGAATGGGGCACTACTCTGTCCTTCTTTCGACCCGATAGCTTGCTAGAAACAGTAACGTACAACAAATGGGATCGCTAGCTGGTTAGCTTGCACACTAGCAGAGCATCACACAGCACCGGCTCCGAGTGCGATCATCATCATTATTCACCTGAGTCCGTCCAGCCTGGCCCAACTCAAAACTCTGTTGGACCAGTTCATACGCTAGGTAAGCTTTCAATTCCTTGGAGCTGTGTGTACGTAAAGTGTCTGTTTTATCAAGCGAGGTTATTTGGTGAGTGAAGGGGAGAGTGGACTTGTGACTGGGGCTAGGTAACTTTGGGGCACGCAGCCAAGCCGCCACGAGCGAATCAAGCATCTAGCGTTAATGTTAGCGAAAATTATCTCCAGGGTAAATAGCCGGATATCAGATGCTGTGATTTGAGTAAGTGGTTAATTGGGTCGATTTTAACCCTCCGTTTAGATCATCACCATTTGTCGTCAAACACAATCTACTGTTATATAAAAATGTAGGGCCCCGCTAACGATGGAAACCTTTAACCTAGCCAAACATCCATTTGTCCACTAAAATGATTACTACCTGCCAATGGGTGCTTCCCATATGCTCGCTCATTACTCATTTGTAAAATAGATACATTCTATCATTATATTATTTATTGTTGTTCAGCTTCACGGTGACAACAAATAAAGCATATAAAAAGACATTCGTTAATTGTTTTTGTGATTGTTCTTGCATAGCCACTAACCCTTGTTTTGAATATTTTATACACGTATATATATTTTTCGCTTTTGCTTTTAACAGACATGTATCAGCTCCCTGTAAACAACCTCACCAGGATTCGGAGAGCAAGGAGGCAGGTGAAGAAAGCACTTGGTGACATTGGGCTAGAATACTGTAAAGAGGCAGCGGAGGTGAGTGTGCATTTATCCCACTTTTCATTTGGATAAGTAGCTCGGAAGTTCCTATTCAATTAAAGAAACAAAGAAAATACATTCTTATTTGAATACAATTATACAAAATACTTTATCCTTTTGCAAATTGCTACCTTGAGTTCTTTCAAAAGTTTCATAGTTAAACCTTGTTCCCTTTAAACCTTGGACTGGTACTTTCAAAAGTCTGAATACTGCATAGCTAGTTATCACAAAATAAATCAAGTATTGATTGACTATTTTCCCTTTCTTCTCATTATACAGGAGTTCAAGGAGTTTTGCCCTAATGAGCAATATGTCAAGGGAACTCTTTGCCTTGAGATTTCCTCATGGGACCCATCATACTCCAAAACACAGGTAGGTTAAATGCTGCTTTGTAATTGTATGTTGCAGTCACAACTGTTTTTTCTCTGGTCTTTTTAAAAGTATTGTATGTTTTTGCTTTATGCCTTTCAGGAATATCGATCCAAGCCATTTTGCTGCACAGAGTGTCCATTTTCTTCCAAATACTACTCGGGCTACAAGAACCACTTTCGCAATGTACACAGGCAGAATTTTGAGAACAGCATCCTGCTTAACTGTCCATACTGCACCTTCACTGCGAGCAAGAGAACGATGGAGACCCACGTCAAAATATTCCACATACCCAGTTCAACTCGGCAGAACTACGGGACCATCCAGGGCACAGCGGTGGCCCAGAAGGACAAAGTATGGCCAGACAAAGCTAAACAGGGAGACAATGTGGAGAAAGCAATGTACTTTTGCAAAAAATGCACTTACCGGGACCCTCTATATAACATTGTAAGACGACACATTTACAGGGAACATTTTCAGCATGTGGTCTCCCCCTATCTTGGCATGGTTTCTGAGTCATCAGTCAAAAATGGTGCAAATTCTGTCAATGGCAACAACATCCTATGTAAGCGCTGCCAGTTTTCCACACGAAGCTACGAGGCATTAGTGCAGCATGTGGTTGAGTACCACGAGCGCATTGGCTCTCAAGTAACAAGCATGATTGGGCATGCCAATGTTATGGTTTCCAGGTCTCAAGCCTTCCCTGGAATGTCACAGAAACCCTCCATAGTGACATCCGCGGGCCGTAGCTTAACATCTGAGCAAATAGGACACATGATGCGTGGCAACTTAAAACAGGGTCCCTCACTTCTTAAAAATCAATCTTCCATTGCTGGACATCCGGGGCGTGTCTCAATTCCTGGAAGTAGCGCCTTGGCTGAAAGCACATCTTCTGCTGTGAACACATCCCAAACACAGAAGTGGAAGATATGCACTGTATGCAATGAGCTTTTTCCCGAAAATCTCTATAGTGCTCATTTTGAAAAGGCACATAAAGCAAAGAAAGTTTGGGCGATGGCCAAATACATAATGAAGATCCACAACTTCACCAGCAAGTGCTTGCTTTGCAATCGATATCTGCCCAGTGATACATTGCTTAACCACATGTTAATCCACGGGCTCACCTGCCCTCAGTGCCATTCTGCTTTCCACAACGTTGAGAAGATGATTGAGCATGTCAAGCAGGTTCACCCAGACGACTATGTTGGGCCTACGGCTACATCCCCTTTAACCTTTGACCTCACCATCAAACAAGACAAGTCGAACAACATACAGCTTGTTGTAATCACATTTAACATGAAGGAGTCCATCAATGGTCAGGATCCAACTGCATCTGCTCAGAGCAGCAGTCCACCTTTGGTTAAAGTAACCGTTCCTAAGGTGATGGACAGGAAAGGAGAGGCACATGCTAGAAATCCAACGGCTCTAACTGACAAGAGTGAGGTGGGTAAGACCCTCTGCCCGCTGTGTTTCACCATCCTTAAGGGCCCGATCGTCCATGCCCTCGCCCAGCATCTACGGGAGCGACACCAAGTGCTCCAGACGATGCACCCGGTGGAGAAAAAGATGACGTACAAGTGCATACACTGCCTTGGGGTGTACACAAGCAACATGGTGGCCTCCACGATCACCTTGCATCTTGTGCAGTGCAGGGCGGTAGGCCGGTCCCATGCAGGCCAGGGAATGAAGTCTGCCCTGACTCTGAACTCCTCTGGTGCCGGGTTCCTGAAGAGACGGCTACCCACTCCGACCACGTCAGACCCCAAGAGGTTCAAACTAAACGATTCGAAGTCGACCTCTGCTGCACCCGGACCCCGGGATGATGCAGACCTCGTGCTGGATCCTAGAAGTTACGAACATAAGACGTATGAGGCCCGTAAAGCCTTCCTCACAGCCTACTTCAACAAGCGCCCTTACCTTTCTCTCAAAGAAGAGGAGAAGCTGTCCGCTAGTCTATGGCTCTGGAAATCTGACATTGCCAGTCACTTTTTAAACAAGCGCCGGGTGTGTGAGAGCGACTGTGAGTCAAAGAAATCTTCTGTGCTGCTTGGCTTTGACATGCAGGCCCTCAAGAAAATAAAGCATGACATGACATTCGAGGAAATCAAACTGGCTGGTACCTCACGCAGACCCGGAGGCCTCAAGTCTGGCACCCCATCCATGCACCAAAACAAACAATGTGAGGCAATTAACTGTACACTAAAGCTCAGTACATATACAGAGACCATATCCATTGACTCGGACAGTGAACCAGAAATCGAGGAGGGTGTTGTTGAGAATGTCGACGACGACATTCCTAGTGAGGACGTCCAAGAGGTGGTAACAAAAGAAATCCAGAGCACTACAGATGGGACTTCCAGAGGGGAGACAAACAATTTGAACGATGGGAAAGCAAATACTTTGGTAGCACTGTGTTAGTGTCCGTGCTCTGAAGTGTGCCTTGATTCAGTCCTTTGAATTTGTGAGGTTGGTTGGTGGAGAAAGGTTTCAATAATAGCAAAATTCAGAATTCAGATATTTGGGCTAATGGCATGGTACATGAATATACTGTAACAACTAATACTGACCTTCATACCAGTATTGAGAGAGAAATCAAGCTATATTATTGTGCAAAAATTGTATGGCTTCTGTAAGTGGCATAATTTGTGACATTGTAAATAATTTAGGCATTGTACTTTGTTAGACTATACATATGTTCACTGTTGCTCATTAGTTCACTGATTTATGAAACAATTTTCCCACTTTGATATTCTTTTTTGTCATTGTGAAATGTAACTGTATTGACATTTCACTCATAGAAAATGTAGGATATGCTAATTGTCTATGTACACGTTTAAATAAATAAGCTTATTTCCTAAAAATCCCTCATTTCTATCTTATTTTTTTACTTTGAAGAAGACTTGGGGCTTCAAATATTTGTGTTTACAGTGATATATAGTTGAAGAGTTTATTCAGCCCATGGACAGCATGAGTATTTGAATTATTACATTGCATGGTCGGATAATAACAATGTTACCCCCCCTAACATTTAGTAGTAGATCGCTTTTGTAGTGGATCGCTTTTTGTTTTTCCTGAATTAACTTCCGGCTCTGGGAAACCACCTATTGGTAAGAAAATTCTCAAGAAGGAGGGACATCCGCCTCGAGATTTGGCCAATAGCAACAGGCCTGTACTAACACGTCAAGGCCTATTTCAGCTGTAAAATGTCGATATTTGTTTTATTTGCAGAAATGCATTTTATAAAACCCTTTTGGTTTTGAATTGAGAAGAATTCACCACTGTAAGTATAGAAATCAAACTTGGGCATGATCAATACTGCCATGGTTACAGTATTTTAATAGTTTTCCATACGTTTCTAATCTAGCAATCTTACTCTAAATCTAGACAGGATCTTCAGCTAAATTCATCACGACTAACCCGAACCGAGTTGTCAGCTTTAGTATGTTTGCCGATCCAGGCTTTACGTGTTTTAAATGGATATCCTCATATTGATTTGGTTGCAGTGTATAGCGCAGGGCCAGGGTAGCTACGTAGGGAAGCTAATACTCTGGTACGGTCTGCTTATCACTGGGCGGTGATGAAATAACGTACCTTTTTCCAGTGAAATTACGGTGGACTGGTGCCACACACTAAGTTTACATCGGATGCTATTACATGTGTTTTTGTGGCGCAGTCGTTTTAATTACATTGAATACAGGAGAAAGATAAACGCGTCATTAACAATGGATTTAGCAACTTTCTTTGCAGTCAGTTGTCGGAATGGACTTTATTGCCAAAGCATTTTTCCATACTAGGTATTCCCCTCCATAATGGTAAGAATAGGCCTTGACCTATTCTCATACGCACAGGATGGGGACGTGTGAATATTGCAGGCTTATTGTTCAAAATGGTATGCACCATATTCAATGGAGTTATAATGGCATTATAATCAACGGTATCAATTTAAATTGTAGGCTAATTTCATGGACATTTTACATATGGCTGGCTTTTTAA
>JAOSLM010000026.1:15631145-15651814 GCA_025629765.1 Eleginus gracilis | reverse complement strand
AAAGGTGGGTAAGTTGGTTGACCACCTTAAGCACACTGCCCTCTTGCGGACAACAATTGGAAACACTACTGAAGAGTTCGAGATCGACAGGACAAACTCCTGTCGTTGTAAATTACTAAATGGTATCTGAGATGCAAGGTTGATGTGTTGTAAAAGGCCCATAATGCATCAGGTTTTCTGTTTGAGTGGTGTGTTTAGTTCCTTATTTCGAGGAGGAATTGTTTCGATACGTTATTTCCACTGAAAATAAAAATAATATCCAGTTGAACTGGCTGTGACTCATTCATGACTGAGATTACGCAAACTCTCTGGAGGTATTCTTTTGAGAGAACGACAGAGCTCAGCTTTAGACATCTAACAACATGACGGACGGACCTGCTCGAGTTAAAGTGATCCTGATTGGGAACTCGGGGTAAAGATAACATTCCTACACTAGGCTATTATATTAATTGTCGGTGTATATGTGCATTTAGATTGGCATGTATAGGATCGTTTTCGTTAGATTTATTTTCTGTCTGTTTTCTGTCTGTTTTGGTCAATTATATGGAGGAGCAATAAATAGTTTTCGGCTCTTCAACCGGATTTTTAAGAAACTTTTGTACCACTTATCAGTGTGTTTTCTAAACGATGTGTTCAAACAGGGTGGGGAAATCCTCGCTGACGACCAGGTATGTCAACCACATGTATTCAACTTCTCACCGAGCTACGATCGGAATAGACTTTGTCACGAAAGAAGTCGACATAGATGGCCAAGCAGTAATCCTGGAGGTATGAGGAAGAAATCCTAAATCCCATCTTCGGTTATTGTTTAATAGTCACCGGCTGACTCTTTGTCTTTCACTCATTGCTGCTCAGATCTGGGACACCGCTGGCACGGAGCGGTTCAAGTCCTTGGGCACTCCCATGTACAGATGGTCTCACTGCTGCCTGCTGGTGTTTGATGTGACGTCGAGCGCGTCATTCTCTGCCATGGAGGAGTGGCGGAAAGAATTCCTTACTGAGGGAGATCCCCCAGATCCCTTAAATTTCCCATTTATTGTTGTGGGAAACAAAACAGACATGGTAAACCGTGAGGTCAGTATCTGTTTCTACACTACGAGTGGCGTTTGCCTTCAAATAAAATATTTTTATTTTCCATTGTTTCAATTAATAAATAGGGTTTATATAACTGTATAACCCCTATCAAATTGGAAGTAGAATAATTGAAAGATCAGTCTTGCAGGTAACACGCGAAGAAGCGTCGCAGTGGTGCGAGCAGATCGGGGCGCAGTACCACGAGGGGAGCGCCAAGGAGGACATGCACGTGACCAAGGCTTTCCTGGAGGCTGCGCGGGCTGGATTAAGACAGGTGCGTAGGCCTACATCAGAGATGTATGTAACTGGAAAAACTCCAAAAAGACGAGTTCCACTAATGTTTAACATGTTTATTTTTGATGATAAAAGATACATTACTCCCTACAGTACAAAAAACACACATTGGAAAATACAGGACATTTCCAGTTAGCCTGCAAACAGCCGAGGGAAACTCGCGCCCGCTGTCAGTGCTGAGACCCGCACCATTCCCAGTGTGGGAGGACATATTCAGAAAGACCTCGGCACTGCTGATGTTGACGACCTAACAAGGTGGCGAAAACAGTGATCCAGCAAGGAAAAGGGGCACACTTGTATACCACATGGGAAGAGATACAAACTCAAATGCATTTTTTTTTTCTTCTTTTGAGGACCTTCAGCTTATGGTCTAACTTAAGGCATCACTACTTAAATACACTGCTTTTTGCATGCATGTCTAGTTTTGCTCAACAGACACACTGACACGCACAAAATAATGAATGCATATGAAGATAACTTTTGTCAAGAAAAAGCCCCAAACAGAGACCCAATGGACCTGCGAGAGGGAGAGAGGCAAGTGAGCTTGGCTCCATTCTCCCCCCCGGCCAAGACCCTCACAACACAAATTATTTTCTTAGGAAATGACGAACTTGTGGCCAATCAGGGATACCTCTCCCATGCACAAGTGTTGTATTAGAATGGACCTAGCAGTGATTCCGACTCCTACAGTGACTTGGCCTGACAGAAGCAAATTAGGAGACTGTATATATTTATATATCTTATTTGTCTGGTTTTTTTTTTATATGTAAAGACACAAAAGGCAATCAAGAGATGACCAACATGTAAAAACTGTTACAAGTAATTATATAAAAGGCCAAGATGTTTTGTTTTCTCTTTAATTCTTGCTATATGAACGAACTAATTTACAAGTGGGTACACTGGCTATGTAAGCTTTCCTCCCAAGGCATACCATTCAAAACCATTACATATTCATGAGCTTGCACACTGCCAGCAATCTGGAATAGAGCCGTAGAAGAAAAAAAAAAATTAAATTTATTAAATGGAGTTCACATACAGGATCAACAGGATGAGTCTAATAGAATTTGTCATTCTACAAAAGTAAAGAAAGGGTAGGACACCACGTTTAATAGCATAAAAGCATAAGACAATTGACTTGGGTATTTAATGATGTAGGGGGGCCGGGCAGATAATATATTCCTTATTATACTCCTTAGCTTCTCGATGTTTGGCAAAAACAAAGACGTACAAGTATTGAGCAAGTCGTAGTAAAAAGAAAAGAAACAAAGTGAGGACCTCCACGGGGTCTGGTTCCAAGCTCCCTTCAGTCCCATGAGCTCTGCATCCTAGCTGGAATACAACAGTCTTGCCTCGCTTTCATACCTTCGGTTACAACAAGAACGTACAACCAACTGAATTAATATTAAAAAATACAGTGGCCACCTCAACACAGCCAACCCTCTTCCCACAAACACAAACTATGGGGATGAACAACAGTTAAAAAAAGTGATGTTTTTGTTTTTAAAATGCACACTAGACATACACACAGGAAGAACAAAACAAAAAAGCTTAAAAAATACAAAAATAAACTACACAAAAGATCTTCTGCATCATTGCTTGCTAACTTTTTTGGGAAGATTTTGCAAGTTGCGTGTGTGCTGCAAGTCTCAGTCCTAGCAAGTCTATGTCACTCTACAAATCTCTTCCTTCGTCGTTTGTCCACTGTGTGTCCGGCTCCAGTCGTCATCTTGGGGGAAAGAAAGCGCACAGTGATGACAATACCAGGAAATTGGAATCCAGTATGTCTGTACAGATCGGATTCTTGAAGCAAATTTTGTATCTGAGCACAAAAAAGAAGAAGGATGTCCTCTCTCTGTGAGGACAAGTGCTTTATTTGTTTCCAAACTGATTATTTTCCCTCTCCGTTCCCCCCGCATCTTAACTTATGCCACTGCATTTTCAGCACTGTACATCATTTTATGTAGTTTTTTTTTTAACAACACCCTGCCCACCCTCCCATATCCCGAGATATTAAAGAAAAAAAAAATGAAAAAAAGAACAAAAACAAAGTAAGAATATGCGTAGGTGAGCTCCCGGGTTGGCGGAAGCTGTACTTGCATCTCTACTGCTGGACTACTGAAACTAGCAAAAACAAAAGATGGCCGATCTGACTGAAATAGCGCTAATGTGCTTCTAACTTTGTGTCGCTCTTAAAAATACACACAGAAAAAAGGTATAACCAACAGGAAAAAAAAGAGAAGGGTATTATCTACAGAGGTCTCAGAGTGACTGTCATCTGGGCTTCATAAAGTTGTTCTGTTCTCCAGGAGCTGGACTCGAGTCACACTTGAGGATGAAAGATGTGGGGGGTGGGGGGGTGGGGAAGGATGAGGTGGTGGTGGAGGGGTTCAGGCTTCTGGGTAAAGACAGTGAGTGGAGAAGGGGGCTAAAGACTGGGGTTGTGGGTAAGTGGGTGGGAGGAAAGGAGGGAGGGAGGCAGGATGGGGTCAGGTTCTCTGGGCAGTCTCACTGATCCGTCCTCGCTTTCTTTGGACCAGTAGCCTTACTGCAGAGGGCACATGGAAAAAACTGTAAGTATTGCATATGGTTCAGCAGTTTCCACACAAAACAACAGTGTCTCGTCCAGAAGGGTGAAGGAAAAGGTACTTACGTATCGGGCGAGGTGCCTGGTCTTTTGGGGGCGGGTTTCGCTGAGGCTGCGTCTTTGCCGGATTCTAGAAGAACAAAATAAACCGTGTAGACATGGTTACGTCATACTGTCGCTCGCAACAAGGTCATAAAACAGCCCGTGATGGACAGAAAGAGTGCCTGAGAAGGACTGGGACATAGTTTCATATTCCTTCAGCCTTCAGACATTCCATTTAGTGAAGTGACAAAGTGACAAAGTGACATGTGATCCTAGTCTAATGGACCCAGCATGTCTGGGTGCCGCGGTCTCACCTTGGAGCCATCGGACTTGAGTGGCGGGGCCGTAGCCCTTCTCGTTCCGGGCGGCGATGCGGAAGATGATGGCTGGCTTGGTGGTGTAGTCAATGTGTGCGTTCGAGAGGCTGGACGACTGCACCAGGCAGGAGGGGCTGGGGCCGCAGTACACACGCATGAAGGCCAGCTGGGCCGGGGTGGAGGTCTTGGCCTCTGCGGTCTGGTTGCTCTGGATGGCCAGGTACACCGAGTACTCGATGATCTTCCCGGACGTCACCGACGGGGGCTCCCAGGTCAGGTGGGCGCCGTCCGGGCTCTGCAGAGCGGGAACACAGGTGTGTAAGAAAGCAAACCCCACCGCTAAGAGGGACTGTTCAGCCTGGTCCCTAGTATTAGCATCTCAACTAGAAATCTTTCAATTGATTTTCACTCACTCAATCAATTGAGGTAACCCTGTTATATACATTTATTATATGTTATGTTGATAAAATACATAACACTAATACATAACACATACATAACTATATTTTCTACTTGAATATTAGAGTAATTTAAGTATACGAAGCATGCAGTATAACCAATAGCAAGGACTTTTAAAGACTATGCAGATCATGAGGAGGGACTACCTTTGTGGGAGATTTTAAGAGAGTTAGAATGGTGTAACTCATGAAGGGAGACTACCGTAGGAGAGTGAGACTGGTGTAACTCATGAAGAGAGTGACTCGTGTGGGCAGTACTGCAGTAAGTTATCACTCCAACCAAAGGCGGAGAGCTTCCATGGCCCCCGCTCCACTAACCTTGCTGATTTTGATGGCGCAAGGAGCCCCAGGGAACCCTGGTAGACAGGTCTTGAACGCAGAGATCTCGGAGAAGGATCCACGACCGCACGCGTTGATCCCGGCAACCCGGAACTTGTAGGCAGTGCCTGGCTGCAGCTCCATCTTCTTCATCTGGCCGTAGTCTGGCATTACACCCGAGTCATCCTGCACACCGGATAGATAGTGTTCATTATTTCACTGTGTTAATTTAGGGAAGCTTGACATATGAAAAGGAAACCTGTGCATGCAGGAGCCCTGGATACTCACATCTCCTTGCGAGTCGTCGGATGGCATGAAAAAGTGTGTGACCACCATGTTAGTGACCTTGACGATGCCCACGTCAAACCACTGGTTCTCCTTCTTTAACACAGTCTTCACTGGTGCGGGCTGGGGATTCTGCTTCTGTTGAGGAACAAAACAGGGTGGGTCAGAATGGATTCCAATTGTTTTTAATTTGTATAATGACAGGAAAGCGAAGAATGACAAAAATCCTGGAAAGTTATTGTGGATCAGCCGTTAAATATTTAGGTAATCATTTCATTTAAAACCAAGCTAAAAGAGGGTCTCAATGTCTGGGGTGACTCACCCCTCCTTCGATGCCATTGGCAACCTCGGTCAGAGTGGCTGCGGCCTGCAGCTTGGCCGGGCTGGCCACGGCCACGACGGGCGCGAACGTGCTCGACGGGGCCAGCGCTGAAGGGAGTAAACAACACGCAGCAGGTCAGCTCCTGTGGTCCCGTGGTGAAACACCCCCAAAGTGTACACAGCCCCGGTCTAAACACCACGGAGCTCACCCTCGGCGGTGGTGCGCGGTAGCAGGGAAGCCACGGCGGTGGTAACGCTGGCAGCCATCTCGTTGTGGCCGTTGCTCTCCACCGAGGGGTCGTTGAGGCTGTCTGCGGGGGCCAGGCCCTCGGTGGGCAGGCTGGCGTCCACGCTGGCCTGCTGGGCGGCGGCCTGGGCCTCCTGCAGCTGCTGCTGCTGCTGGACCAGTGCCACCAGATCCTGCTGGGTCAACACGATGGGAATGCCTGCCTGCTGCTGCCGGTCGCCGCTCGAGTCGCTCTCGTCTGAGAGACGTAAAAGAAGAAGAGAACCAATCAAGACACTGAACACTGTCAGACTCTGTGGCATTGTGTATGCTTGTTGGAGTGTGCTTAGAGTCATGGAGGTTTACATGGTTTAAACAAGGCCTGCATCGGGTGCATTAAGCCATTATTGTTTTAGTAGTACCATCCGTTGTGTGATTGAGTAAGAGACCTAGAGTGAGTGAGAGCACACACACAGCCCATGTAACTCACTCATGACGGCCTGCTGGGCGGCCTGCAGGACAGCCTGGATGGCCAGGGCCTGGGCCTCCTCTGTGGCGGCGGCCTGGGCGGCTGCCTCTGCGGCAGCGGTGACGGCCAGCTCCTCGTCAGAGAGGCCGGTCACCATGAGCGTGGCCCCCTGGCCCTCAGACATGAGCTCGGCGGGGAGGTTTAGCGTGGTGGTGGTGGAGGGGGCTGAGGCTGCTGCCGTCGCCTCGCCCTGCAGAGGGGCAGCACAAAGCACTTGAGTCACATTCAGCTAGGTTGGAGACATGGGAAGTGTAGTCTTGTTGTTTCACCGGCGATACACCCCACCCATTCCTGCTCATGAATAAGTCGTCTCTAGGATCATCATTGCACGTGGCTTCGGTTGGATGATACTTCATTAAATATATTGGATGTATATCTAGTATTTCGATTATTTTGCTCAACCTTCTTGTGTGCATGTGAAAAGATGGGAACTAGTTGTTATACAAAGGTCCTGGATTGAGGGTGTAACCCCAGCTAGTAGAAAGTTAGCACAACACTCATCTAGCACACCACTACATTTAATAGCAACAGCTTGCCTTCCACCAATACAGCTTTTCAACAAACGAACCATACCAAAAATATCCCATTAATAAATATCTAATTTTTGTTTCTATCTGATTATGCCATTTATAACTATGACATGTTTGGGTGTTTATATACAGACAGTGTACAATGATATGAAACGCTGCAGTATCATCTCACAGCCCTAAAACAGTGTTCACGCTGGAGTCACTGGGTCTTCCTGCAGCACACGTTGCTAACCTGTGCCTGGGCCTCCATGGCTGTGGGGGCCTCCTCTGCTGGGGCAGCCTCTGCAGCCGGGGCCTCGTCCGTCTGCATGGGCTCCTCCGTGGCCCCGCTGACTGAACTGGCCCCCTCTGTGATCGATGAGATGGACTAGAGAAATGGAGACAAAGGCAACAGAAAGACTCGGTACTGGCCCGTCGCTATAACGGGGGAACACAAAGGCTTGTTCTCCGTTCTGCTTGACTGAGACCATATGTGCTTTGTCAGGACTTCTGTTTCCTTATTAAGAGAAAGCAGGAAATGAAACTCGTGTGTGTGTTGTGGTCAGAAGACTTCCCTGGCAATGCCCAAACAGATTTTTTTTACACCTTCACAGCATGGTGATTGCCAATGCTTCCTGTGAGTGCCTCTGACATGATGCCCATTAGAAATACTTGTCGGTGTGGCGGAGCTCTTACAGGTACAGAGGGCCCAGGGGCTGGCGTGGCCTGGGTGACAGTGGTTACAGCCCGGCCTTGGGAGGCGCTGGGCGGGCTGGACCCGGCTGCTGCGGTGGTGGAGGCGGCCTCTGAACCGCCGGCCCCATCTGTACCCTCCTCTGTCTGCTGGGCTGGAAACACAATTCAGAGGTCTTACACACACTTAAAGCTTTTTCCCTCCAGGAATCTGAATTATCTTTTACAATGGCCCGTGCTCGTTATATCATGCTTTCGTTTTTTTTATTTATAAGACAGACATAACATCACCCAAACATCCACTTGAGGCAGAGCCAAAAAGACTGCAAGACTATCAGGCCACCATGAGTCACATGGTCACGTGCTGCTAAACCATAAGGAGAAGCAGTACCTGCGCCCTCGCCGGTCTCCATGTTGCAGCTGGCAGTGGTGGCGGTGTTGGTGGTCCCCGTCTCGTGGGTCTCACAGGGGGGGTTGGAGCAGACCCTCTGGACTGTGCCAGAGCCTGTGCTCGTCTGGTCGCCCCCCATGGTGGAGGTCGCCGTGGACGGGGTGTTGGTGGTCCCCGTCTCGTGGGTTTCACAGGGCGGGTTGGAGCAGACTCTCTGCGCCGTCCCAGAGTCTGTGCTGGTCTGTCCACCCCCCATGTTGGAAGCGGCCTGGGTGGAGGTGTTGGTGGTCCCCGTCTCATGAGTTTCACAGGGCGGGTTGGAGCAGACCCTCTGTGCCGCCCCAGAATTGGTGCTTGTGTGTCCAATGCCCATGCTGGAGGCAGACTGGGTGGAGGTGTTGGTGGTGCCCGTCTCGTGGGTCTCGCACGGCGGGTTGGAGCAGACCCTCTGTGCCGTCCCAGAGTCTGTGCTTTTCTGTGTGTTACCCATGCTGGATGCGGCCTGGGTGGAGGTGTTGGTGGTGCCCGTCTCGTGGGTCTCACATGGCGGGTTGGAGCACACCTTCGGAGCCCCGCCCACGCAAGAAGAGGTGGTGGTGGTGGTGGCCGTGTTGGTAACCGCCGTCTCTTGGGTCTCGCTGGGCGGGTTAGAGCACATGCGCAGCGTCCCCATGCCGGAGGAGGCGGTGGTGGCCGTGTTGGTGGTGCCCGTCTCATGGGTCTCACACGGGGGGTTGGAGCACACCTGACCCGCACCCATGGTGGCGGAGGAGGTGGTGGCCGTGTTGGTGGTGCCCGTCTCATGGGTCTCACATGGGGGGTTGGAGCACACCAGGGTAACGGTACCGGAGCCCTCCCCGGCACTGGCGGCCTCAGTGGAGCTGGGCTGTTCTGAGGTGGGCGAAGCCAGGATTGAGACTGGGAGGTCCTGCACTGGCTGGGCCTCGACACCGCTGGGTGTGGTGATGAGAGTCACCTGGGTAGGCTGGTTCTACAATGATAAAGAGAAGAGTCTGAGCAGATTCTAACACCATGACACACTTTTAAATATGAATGAAGCATTTATCGTTTCTTTACCGCTAGATGGCGAGGTCATTTTAAACAAACCATCTGCCACTTCCACACCCCATTCACTGCCCGTCTCCGATACTAAACTAACAGGTCTAGTGCCCTATGGCCTGGAGAGGTGTAGCTCAAGGCCTGCAAGGGCTGCATACCTGCACAGGGATTGCAGAGGAGGGAAGCGAGGACACAGAGGTCAGGTTGGTCTGGGCTGCAGACACAGTGATGGAGGTGGGATTAATCACCTGACTGGACAGGGTTGCGATGGTGCCCAGAGTGGTGATTGGGGTGCCCAGAGAGGCATTGGCAGTGGCAACACTGCCCCCTGCCAGGCTGGTGGATACTGTGCCAGTGACTGTCCCCAGAGTGGTGACTCCTGCAGTGCATGAAAGATGGTGTCATTAAGAGGAAGTGCAACGCCTATCAAGGTTTACAGAAACTACAGACATGCAATGTCGGAAAATGTATTAGAAGAATTAAGGCTCAGAATTCTATGAAATATGAATACTATAAAAACAAATTGTCAACTGCGGTTTATAAAAATGACTAAAATCCAACCTATATTTAATCTCATAGTTTTTACGAGAAACATTGATTTTTACAATTCCTATAATAAAACATTACATGTTTTACTACGTCAGTTCACATCCAGTGATACTTTATTTCAATTCCTTGAGGAAATAAAGTATGCTTACCGGTTGTTCCCTTGACAACCAAGGTGGTAACATTAGGCTTGACAGCGGATACAGAGACCGGTGTGACGAGTCGAACTCCCCCCATGCTGCCCATAGGCACGGTGCGTAGGTAGGTCCCTGGCTGTCCAGGAGCTCCCTTCAGAACCACCTGCAGACAAACAGCCAGAGATGAGGTGCCAGCCACTACCCAGGTTATCACTGCACAAACTAACCACACAAGCCCATCTACACAGACTTAACGTACGAAAATGATGAATTTCAGATATAGAAATTAAAATTAAAATATTCTCAATGGAATAGAGAAAGCTATACATTTATACACAGCAGTAACTGTTATCCTAAAAAGTGCAGCTTAGAACAATCAAGGCAAACAAAAATACAAAAAAGTGCCACAAAACAAACATAAAATAAACAGCACAATACTACTACATTTCAAAGTGGACACCAGGATCATTACAAAAAACAGCCTGATACATCCCCAAACGGGATGCATTGCCTAAATGTAACAGCTATGTAGCCATCTTTGCTCTTCTGAACAACATCAAAACACCGACCGATTAAAATATTAGAACATGAAGGAAACATGATAACATTACCTGTGTGAGTCCCTGTTGGCCAGAGGCACCGCCAAGTTTAGGCACAGCGGTGATGATTTTGCCAGGGGTGCCAGAGGTCATCATCTTTGTGGTTAGGATCGTAATAGGGGTCTTCATGCCTGAACTGCTTGTGACACCTGCGTAGCGATTAACTGTGTGTGAGCAACATTGGACTTTAATTACAACAAACATTTCATTCAATTCAGGTTTCTCAAAAGACAGTCAAATCTTAATGGATGGAAACAATAAAAAGTATAGTAGTGGGCCCAGACCTGTGGCTCCAGACTGGGTCATGATGGCCGAGACGGGGATGGTCTTGATGATGGTGGTGCCCTGCTTGTTGCTGGGGGACATGCCACTGATGTTCAAAATGTGTGGCTTGTTGCCGCCACCCCCTGCTTGGGAGGTGGTGATGATGGTTGTTGGCTTGCCATCCGCGGAGGTCACCAGCTTCAGGATGGTTCCAGCTGGGAGACCACCCTTTGTCTGTTGGTGGAGACACAAAGGAGAAGGGTTATCGTACAGTCTGCATGGAAAGCGGCTGGTTTAAACTACCTCTTGTATATTCCTTTACTAACGTAGATATCTTACCTGTATGAGCTGAGTGAGAGGGTTTGTCGAAGACTGGCCCCCAATAGACGTCTGCCCTGGCTTGGTTTGTACTACCGACATCATCTTGCCAAGGTTGGAGATCTGCTGCCACAAGAGAAACACAAGCTCATTTAACAGACATAGTAACATTAAGAGACAACATAAACAGACAAGGGACTCTAGTCAAAAGTCCTACGAGACTTTGGGGAAACAGTTGGAGGCTCAGTTCAGGAGTGACTGAAAGCCAGGCAAATTAACTATGTTTGCTCATTGAACTCAAGTGAGGTGAGCTGACTTGCACTTAAGAGGGACTTTGACTCGGAACACGATTGGTGAAATAATGTGCCACAGACAGAGTGAACCAGACTCACCAGCGTGCCTCCGCTGCCCATGGTGAGGGGGCTTTTGACCAGGGTGATGGTCTTAGTGACTCCTCCCACCACAGTGGTGACCACCTGGGCTTGCTGGGCCACTGTTACTGTGCCTGACTTGTGCACGGTGATGATGGGCCTGGTGGGCGTGTTGGGATTGGACCCAGTGGCGGATCCCACCTGGGCAGCTGCAGTCTTCAGCATACGGGTGGCCGGATTACTCACCTGCAACAACATTTAATTTAGAGCCATATATTCCAATCACTATTACCCATCAAGAATCTATCCCACAATTCACACGTGTATTGCATTCATGCTCAACACAGTTTTTACAGTTGGAGTCCCCCTTGAGGATCAATACATTAAAAGCGCTAAAAAAAACTGACTGAAAGCTAACAATCAATGTCGATCAACAATACAATACAAAACAATTGATGCCAACTTTCAAATGTATTATTATTCTGAAGAGTGCTGCTGTGAATTTCACCATCTTGGATGAATAAATGACCATGTTAATGCAAAGGTTTAACAAAAGCCTACTCACTCACATGTTCCAACATGAACATGTTTAGAAATATGTACCATGAGTGGAGAGGACATTTTGACGGTGGTGGTGCCAGGAGAGACGGCCATCGTTTTGAGGATGGTGGCCCCAGCGGGCACATTGAGGACAGTGCCGGAGGAGGGTGGAATCTTCTGTGTAGCTGCCGCTGCTGCAGCCAGAGCTGCCATGCCACTCATCTGAGGGCTGCTGCCGATTGGCTGTTCAACAGATAAAAAGAATGAATGAAATCGCCCGTTGACATTTTCGTGTTACTGCTTAACCATTAATGGCTGTACACGTACCGATCCCTGCGTGTTCTGGGCCGGCACTACCATGCGAACCCCGGGAGGAAGTGATGTCACAGTGACGGGGGACTTCCCCATCTGGTTGGGACGGACGGTGACAATAGATGTACCCGTTGCAGACTGGGGAGCTGCAACCTTCAATATAGCTGTAAACGAACCATAGACACCTAAATATGACGTGGAACAAAGAACAGATGCCTAGTTTCCTCTGAGAAGTGTGACACCGCACTTCTCAGAGACACAGAGCCGTGCAGGCAGCCTGAAGCTTCCTGCACAAACAGTACAGAGAAGATCACTGGGGCAATCTAAGATCAAACTCCTCCCCAGTCCCTGCTGCGTTTATCGCCGCCCGACATCCGGCTCAACAGGGAACATGTCATTTCAGGTAAGCCATAAATATAGTTTAGAACTGCCCTCATGACTTGGCTCGTCTTACTCATTCACGCTGTCACTGGTTTCACTTTCTGGTTTACCAGAAACGTTACAAGTCATAGACACCCCGTCTAGCACAAGGTCATCCAATGACATTCTGGAGTCAAAGCTCACATCCACCTGTGTACAACATGTACACACAATGGATCTGGTGGAGCTTCCTGATGCAGTGACAACGATAAGAGGGAGAGGACCCCAAGAAGACCCAAACTTCTACCTGTCTGTGGGTGACTCTGAGCGGAGAGGGCGGTGGCGGCCGGGGCAGGGCTCTTGGGGGCGTGGCCTGGCAGTGAGGGGGTGGCAGTCAGGGCAGGAGACGTGGCAGCGGTGGCTGCTGGGATGTCGTACTTCTGCAGCTGGAGCAGGTAGGTGTCAGCCGTGGAGACGGCGCCCCAGCTCACCTCGAGCGAGTTGGTGTTGGCACGAACTAACTGAACCCTGGCTGGTGCGTGCGGCCGCTCTGGGGGTACACATGAGGTCAAAGGTGAGCAAAAGTGTTTTGGCTGAGACATTTCAAACTAGGTCCCATTAGACCAAATTTGGAATGAAATGGCAGAAAGGTTTCTGGCTACTGGGGCTACTGCCCCAGGATATGCTTTTGAATACATAAAGGTTTAAAAGGCCTTTTCCAACATGGTTTAAAAGAGCGCGCCTGTATGTGTGCTGTACACCTACCCGTCTCCAGGTACCAGAGGTCTTTGCAGCAGACCTGGTTGTTCCACGCCTTGCGGTAGCCATCACGTCCACTCCACACATACAGTCTGGAGTTGATGGCTACAGAGCAGTGACCAGCGCGCGCTCGTGGGATGTTGTCCTCCAGCGTATCCATCAACACTGTTTCCCAACACATAGAGTCTGCAGACAACAAGAAGATAGAGGAATGATTCATACCAAACTCTGGATAACTAAACAAAGTTATTTATTTATAGAATACCTTCCCCTAAATGTAATTTACATTATAAGCGCAAGTTACAATTGATTTACTTTTATCCAAAGCAATTATTGTCATTTTTAAGCCATGTTGGGCATCTTGCTCAAATGATGCCTTCAGAACATTTAGCTACAAACCGGGACCTTTACGGCTGAGAGTCAAACGCTAGTGATACACTAGCGGCACTACGAGTGTATCCTTCGAATACGATGTATTAATAGAGGTTCCAACTACAAACCTAGGTTCAGGCAGGCGAGTGTGTTGGTGCACTTCCATTCCTTCTCATGTGTGGCCACCTTAACGTCATCCATCACCAGAGGAACCCAGCCGCCAAACACATACATCCTGCAGGGGGGGAGGGGTTGACACCATGTGAAATCAGGGGTAGCCAAACTTTCTCACGCTGTAACCATGGCGGCACTTATGGCCCAGGCCGCAACAAATATTTTGTACAGTAAAGTAAGTGATGCATTATCATTACCAGTCAGAAAAAAGTGAAAATTAATATTTCTCCGGGTAAAATGTTCCTCAATACAGTATTGCCATTGTCAGTCTTCAATGAAACTAATGATCAAATGAGACAAAAGGCATGGAGGCATTACGGGGGGGGAAGGGACAGGGACCTCACGATATAATATTACAAAAAAGATGATCAAGTCTCAATACAATATGAACCCATTATTCATAACTCATCATTTTTTATTAACGAGTATGGCAGAAAAGAGCATAGTTGATGCATATTGACTGCAGGATAATACACTACAAGGACCTCTGTATGACGGTACCATTCATTTTCTTTTATGGCTTAAATCTTTTTTTTTGTCAACCGGACGAATAAAGTAAAAGCTGCAAGGTAAGTGATGGCCTTTTCTGCACAGAAAAGGCTCTTGATTGTCGAGTGCTTACTTGTTGGTGATGGTGGTGGCCGAGTGAAGACTCCTGGGAAGTGGAGCTGTGCCATTTACTGACGGCTTGTTCCAGGTCAGGGTTTCTGCAGAAGATGAAAACTAAATATTTAGATTCACAGCGAGGCATTGCATTGTAGGGAGCAGAGCTAGGAAGGCACTATACAGCACAGCCTAGGGGTGTACTTCCCCCCCCCAGCCCATTTGGATAATTGTTTAGTACATTATGTAGCTGTACGGAGCAGTATATTATCAGACCAAGCAAGATGATCCGTTTTCTGTCTGTTTGGATAATAAAGGAAGATAATGATTGGTATTTACCCCAAGTGGGGTACTTCGGTCTAAACCTGAAGTATTCAAAACATTTACAATTCCACACAATGTACTGTCTGGATCCCAACGTGCTGCATAGAACGGAAGCAGATTAAGACAACTCTGATGTTTCCCATCAAGGCAGTCAATATTAACTGTTCAGCGCCACTCAACATCTTCTGAAAAATCTTGATAATGACTGAAGACCGGCTAACTTTGCTTGAACATATTGCATTTGCGATTTTGCAGATTCTCTCAGTATATGAGGAAGTACATATTGTTCCATCACAGCCCTCAGCTTAGCTCAGCTCCTCATCTCGTCCATCATCATAGAGCGCGACTACCACAGCGCTTAAATGGCTGGACTACCAGTGCATGTTGTTGATTCTCTTCGCATTGATATGTTAAATTGATCTTCCAGTCACCTTACTGACTCCGGGGAGCAGCCAGCTTTATTTTCAGATCCTTGATGGTGGTGTTCTGGATCTGCACCCGCACACATTGCAGTACTATCAGTCTAAGGCCCAGGCCAGGCTTTGGCCTCCTCCAATTAACTTCAAGGAAGAATTATTTACAACTCAAGTCTTTGTTTGCTTCCTGAGATACCCGGCTCTATATGGTCTGCAGACTCCGACGCAGCCTACGGAAAGCCCTTGACTATGCTCCTCACGCAGCTTCTTAGCATTCTTATTATGCTAGCTTTAGCAAAAAAAAATTAGCCATTGAACATAATATTGTGGCTGTGATGAATGTTTTTGGCCAACATAGTATTGTTGTGAAGTTGAACATAGTACTGTTCTGAGGCCAAACATAGCAATGTTGTGAGTCTGGACATAGCATTGTTCTGACGGTGGACATTGCATTGTTGTGAGGCTGAAAATAGTATTGTTGTGAAGTTGAACACAGTATTGTGGTGATGTTGAACAGATTGCGATGTTGGTCATAGTATTGTTACGATAGTCAACTTAATATTTTGCAGATTCTGAAAAGTGTTTGTGACGTTGACATTGTTAAAGTGTGCTTGAACAAACAGATGTTAAGGTGATGTTGAACAAGGGGTTATGCTGATGTGGAACATGCTGTTGTGAAGGTCATGTTGACATGCTGTTGTGAAGGTCATGTTGAAATTGAATGTAGAAAAACCATTGCTTCGATTCCTGCAGCTCCCTGCCATCTCTTATGGAAGTTTAGTTGTTCAGCGCCTTTCACTTGTTTTCTCCTGTAAGACTGTAGGCTCTCTCGTACAAGTTATTTTGCCTATAGGTAGTGCCTTCTTTCAGCATTGGGCCAATATTAAATACCAGCAGTAGCACCTCCCTGTGTAGAACAAGCACAAAGAAACAAAGACACTGAGTGTAACCTCACCAATATCCAGTGTCCACAAGTCTCCTAGGCGACAGCCACTCATGCCACCGTAGATGATGAGGCGAGACTTCCTGCTGGTCTTGTCTGTGTAGACCACAGCCGTGTGGCTCTCACGTGGTGGTGGAAGCACTCCGTAGGTGATCGGGATGTCCCATCCCACCACACTGGAGCCTGCACGGAGCTCCAGGGTGTACAGATCGTTCAGGTATCTAAATGAACATGACCATAATAACACATCAGTGACCCTGTTTGCTTTTAAATCAAATACTTGGGGTTGTTAGAGTCATCACTAAGTCAGGAACAATAGCTTATTGGGACAAAAGGTGGAAAAGCTTTGCATGTGCAGATCCCCTAGTACCTGGGAATGTTGTTCTTAGGATCCTCGCTGTCATTGGCCAGTCCACCAAACAGGTAGCATTTGTTGCCAACCAGGGAGAAACTGTGACCCAGACGTGGACATGGAGGTGGCCCATTTTTAGGGTTCTTTGCTTTCAACTTCTTCCATTCCCATCGACTGGCCTTTGAGACAATAACATCCAAAAATAAGTTAAAGATATTACACCATATCAACAATTACTGGAACCAAGATTAATGAAAAAAAATGTTTTGCATCATAGAGGGAATCCTAGAATATACAGATTAAAAAAGTAACCATGCTCAATATACTCAGCTGCAAATAATTAAATTAGCAACAAGTAAAAAAACAAAACATGAATGAAATAAAAACCAAGAACGCTAGTTCTACCCTTTAGAACTAGAGTTCTAACTAACTAGCGTTCTAAAAATGAAGTATTTTTGAGTGTGGTCGGCAGCAAAACAATAAAATAAAATATCTCAAAAGTATTCATTCCCCCCCCCTCCAAATTGTTTTTAATTAAGAGCAGCTAACAAATGCTTTATGAAAATGTTTCAATGATTATTAGTCCTGCAAACATAAAAAGTATTGCATTTACCTTAGTTTTGGTTGTATTGTATGTATGAAAATATAGCATTATGCCTATTCTAATTTATTTAGGAAAATGTGTTAACAAAATAAAGAGGCCGTTTACCTGTAGTTCATAGAGGTCGTTGCTGTATTTTCCATACTCGACCATACCACCAAATACCAGCAACCTTGTGCCATCACAAACAAACCCATAGGCAGCACAGCCAGGAGGAATATCACCACGGACAGCTGGGATAAACCACTGGTTTGTAGCTAAAGAACAACAGGGGATTTTTTAAATACATGAAACATATCAGCAACTTTATACCCTACATACAACAATGGCTGATTAAAAAACAAATGTTGACATTACGTTACATTTACCCTTTTTTTGGTTGTGAAAATGGCATAGACGCATATGCATTAATATAATATTCGACTTGGCACCTGATGGTCGATTTGTTTGTTAAAACGAAAGCCATAAGTCGTTGACGCGAATAGCGTCAACCATTTTATTTTAGCGCGCCATTTTTAACAGGCAGTAATAGCTATATCCACCAGATGGCACTCATTTACCTAAAACTGCAGCATAAAGCGTGGCCTGTTTGGGTGCATTTCTATTATGCCGCAATTCGTCAATCATTCTAATAGTGCCAATGTGTAAACAGTTCAATGAATGGCTTATAAATTCAATGCATCAAAATAGCAAAAAAGATTCAAAACAATGTCAACACTGTATAACACCACAGTTGTTTACCCCATTCTATTACCATTTACTTAAAATAAAACACAAATAAGGGGAATAAAAAGTATTACCAGTGTTGTAGACATGCAATTCGTCGACAATTCCTTCATTTCCACCGCCAAAGACGACCATAAGCTCCTTTATAGCCACAGCTCTGTGTCCATGCCTGGGCCGAGGCACCGGCCCAGACCATCCTAGAACCCGCTTCCACCGCGGCTGAAGAACCGACCCTGTGGTCCCAGGATTAGACATGTCTCCTACGAAATGGAAATAAGCCTTTTATCCGAAAGGAAAATGCCACAAACCCGCTTCAGAAGATCCAAATAAACAGTCTAAAGTCCGAATCTTATTAACGTTAGGCCAACTACATTGTGGCCATGCCGGTTAGGATTGACCAATCTTTCTGTACTGAACTCGTTAAAAAGAACAACATAGCACCTTCCCTACTGGTTCCGGATATTCAAGAACTGTAGAGACATTGACATTTTCCAATCAGTAAACAGTAGTCCAATTGCAGGTTCAAACTTGGGCCCAATACACCAACGAGTGGTCGACACTAGTGAACACAACCCATGGAAGCAGCCATCTTGCAACCAAACAAACCTCCGCTACTGCCAGTCGGAAAAATGGCGGAAGCGATTGAAAAGACTTCTAACGTTACACGCCAAGTACCCATATGAAGCGATACCGAACTCATATATTCTAATTTATTCACCAGACCAGTACACATCTTGCAACTGCACAAGCATTTATGTATCCCAATCCATTCACACTCATGAAACTATAACCGTATACAAGAGACGGCAATTTTCATGCTTCTGTGGGAGACGCCATATTGTAGCTAAAGCGCTTAGCATTTTGTTCATACAATTTCAACAATTATTTACAATTAACAAAGCGCATTATGTAAAAACAGTACAGCAATAGGTCAACACATAGCTTTACACCACATTTCGTGTCGAACATATTCTCAATAAACTGACAAATCGAGCACATTTGTCTCAATTCCAGATAAGCTGCCTAGCTACATTTCGTTAGCACTAGCCGCTAGTCGGTCAACCCATTTAGCCATGCTAACAAGGCTAGCATCTGTCAAAGAGTCGGCGCCTTATACAATGAAATGCAATTATGTGTACTTGTAGTTGGACATGCATTGTGTGCTCGACATACATACAACTGCAATCCTCACACGAGAGCATAGTTAGGCAGAGTTTGACTGCATACAGAGGGTGTTTTTATGTTTCATGCCGCCTCTGGAAGCAGCCATCTTTTCAACACTCGGCCTACTTCTACGCTCAAGAAGAAAAATGGCCGGACGGTTTGCCATAACAAAACATAACAACTGAAAAATGCGCATTAACCCAAGAGTTTTACTTACGTATTTCGATTCACTTATTGCAAAAGTACAAGTAGATGGTCTTATCTCGAACCAATATTCCAAATTCATTCGATTTGCGAAGAAGTATTCCCTCTCATGCCTTCCTGGAAGCTGCCATCTTCTTGACAACCAGAGGCGGAGGAAAATGGAAGAGGTTTGGCGTCACCAAAAGTAAACATGGCGACAAACGCAGACTTGGAAACCTTTTTTTAAATATTATTTTAAAACAATGTTTGATGATTCCCTGAATAAATTATTTTCCTATTCAAGCGATTGACTTGCAACACAACTAAAATTGTGAAATAATATACAGTACTGGGCATATTGCACATAAGTTGCCAAATACATTAAATCGTCCTTTATGAAAGATGGCGGGATATGTTAAGAACACGCTGTATTGTAATATTTTAGGCACTCTCAAATGCTAGTTTGAGGTAACCCATGGATATTCGTTTAACTTTCACATAACCATCAAATAACTAGCCTCTTTTGTATAAAGTTGCATTTACCACTAAAGTCGAGGCATATAGCCACGCCCACCAGCTAACGGTACATAATTAAATATATATTATTTATTTGATCAGATTAGATGTAATCGCGAAGACAGGAATTGCCCAAATTGAACCATTAATGCTCCTCAGTTTCTTTTTTTTATCATGGCAAAGCTAATTTTTTTAATGTTTGTGTGACATACCAATGGGCTATGTCAAAGTAGGCTTATAGTATTATCAGTATTATACAGCATATGGTTGTCAGCTAATGTTTTTTGTTGTTGTTTTTGTAATATGTTGCCCTGTTTCTATGCAGTGCTACTTATCATAGCCATGCTTGCCTTAAGTCCTTTGGGAACTTATTTTATTAAATTTGTTTTACAGAAGTAGGCCTACATAAACAAAAAAGATATTCAGTATCAGAATCAGCTTTTACGTATGGAGAGAATCTCCAGTTTCCATTTTCAATGTAGGCATACACACATGAGTGAAGAATAATGGAAAACAACAACAGCGCTTGGTATGGTACTAGTACGGTGACATTAAGCTTAAGTGTCAAATAGATTCAGTTTTACATAACATAAAATCATTCAGTTAATCAATATATATACCTATCTACAGATCTGCAAAACAGTTTGAATTGGTCATATTGTGGTAAGACACTAACCGTCCGCAAGATGTCGCTGGTGCATATGATCCAGGATCCAGTTTGGATTCTACTGTTGAGAACGTGTACTATGGAATTTCTGAGCGAGGTCACACGGAGGGGATTTACCCGAACAAGGGCTGATGCTGAGACTTGGGATTTCAATTAGTTCAGTAAATTGGGTAATTGATTGGAGATCCAGTAATTCACAAATTACACAGTCTTAGCCTTAAAATAAATTAAAAAAATTCACAGATATAGAGCAATGTGACAAAGAGACACTTATATTGATGGAGCAATGTTAATGGGTAGACTATGCACACACACACACACA
>JAOSLM010000026.1:15589740-15602133 GCA_025629765.1 Eleginus gracilis | reverse complement strand
GTGTGTGTGTGTGTGTGTGTGTGTGTGTGTGTGTGTGGGTGTGTGGGTGTGTGGGTGTGTGGGTGTGTGGGTGTGTGGGTGTGTGGGTGTGTGGGGTTGATATTGGTAACACTATAGTTCCAACAAGAGAGGGCAGTGAAGAGTAATAATAATATTTCACGGAGCAAAGAACCGCTCTGGGCATCATTGAGCATGCGCCTCATTTGAACGAGAAGAAACGAGTTCAGCCGATTGTCAACGATGTTGAACATCCGGATCAACAAACTCAACGGTGCCTTCGAAGAGCTAATGCTAACTACTTGGCTTCCAAGATAAAAAATATTTTTTCCAAGTTCTCTCTTGGTTTACGGAGATATAATTTCAACACATCTGCAGCGATATCACGGACCACGCAGACCCCCCAAAATGGTAACGGAAATTAAAATAAAAACGTAAATGTCGAACTTTTTAGTATCGCTCGTCGTTAGCTGTTATGTTAGCCAGAGCTAGGCTCCAGCCTTTTATTCCTATTCAAAATGTTTATTTTACACTGCCAGTATGTAGCGTACGTTGCAAAACGTATTTATTACCCAACGTGCCTTCCTACCCAAGTGTAGGTGCTTTTCAGCGGACGTTAACTAGTTTAAGAATATATAATTTAGCGCGGCTAGTTACCCGATTATGGTTACAGTATCGTTAAGCACAAAACTAAGGGGGAGACCTCTTGTGGATGAACGGCTAAAGCTGTTAAATCAGCTACAGCAAAGCCTCAAATGGTTAGTTTTGCACCAAATATTGACATAAACCTTCACATTTATATTAGAAATGTGTCTCGAATGTTCATATAATCCAAACGGGTACATTTTTAGTAGCTGAAACATGATGCAGTGCCCTCATCTCCTGTATCATCAATATGTGCGATTCCAGGACAGCGATATGTCCGAATCCGAGCCCATGCCGGGGCCTGAGAGCGGTATGGATGGCGAGAATTCACCGCTGTACTGTATATGTCGTAAACCAGACATCAACTGTTTCATGATGTAAGTAGATGGTGATGATTCATTCGTGGGCCAGTTGGTGGGGGGCTCTTTCGCTCACATATTTGGCCTTTACTCTGTTGGCAGTGGCTGTGATAACTGTAACGAGTGGTTCCATGGCCACTGCATCAACGTGACTGAGAAGATGGCCAAGGCAATCAGAGAATGGTACTGCATGCGATGCAGAGGTAACTTAACTTCATCACACTTTTTTAATTCTTCGTTTTTAAATATTCCATGATTTTATTAGAAAATCCTATTCCAACCTCCCAGGTAAAAATTCCTCATTGGAGATAAAATACAGAACAAAGAAACCAAAGGAGAGGGATTCTGAGCCAGATCGTGCTGAAAAGTATTACAGCAACAGTAACCCAAGCACTCCAGAATACAGGAGTGAGCGTCGACGTGGGTCTAAGGTGAGGTATCAACCTACCACTCTGATGTGAGGTGTTTGATATGAAGCGTTAAATTATAGTTGTGGTGGATATCATAGATACAAATGTTGATAAGTATCATCATTGACCAATGTATATTATTGTATTCCATTAACTATGGCCAGATAGAAAGATGTGTGGGCCTGTTTGTCATGCAGTGGTCTTGATGTCAAGAATTTGACATTGGTGTCTAATTTTCCCGCCAGGTGAAGCGTTCTGTGCGTATGTGCGGAGAGTGTGAGCCATGTAAGAAGACTGTAGATTGTGCTCAGTGCGACTTCTGCAAGGACATGAAGAAGTTCGGGGGCCCAAACAAAATACGCCAGAAATGTCGGTTCAGGCAGTGTGTGGTGCGAGCCAGGGTAAGTCGGTTAAGATTTCAATATTGAAGTTGGCCAATGAAGGCTTGTCGTGACACTAGATAACAGACATTAGACTGTCCAACTGTTAAGATGGTTAGTATTATTGTTAACATTTAACACAATATCTAGATATAGTCTGTGGTTTAGAATCCATTAAAAGTTGGTATCCAACCATAGGTCCTTTAAGTCCCAAATCAGTGTCACAAATGTAGTACAGCAGTCCACCGAATGACAAAAGGCTTTCTGTGTTTCAGAAAATGCTGCGCGTGAAAGAGGAGGAGTTCAATCAACGAGAGCGGCGCAAGAATGCGCACAACCGGCGCAGGCGATACTCGGATGACTACGACAGCGAGGCAGAGCTCTACCAGAAGTACAAAGCCGCGGGGGGAGAGGACAACAACATGGTAGGGGGAGAATCCTCAGGTCCATCGTCATCCCAGAAAATCCCACTGGGATTATCCTTCAGCATAAATTTGACCGTAGTTTTGAGTGCTCTGCTGGATCAACAGTGGTGGAAGCAGTTAGCTTATTTGTTTCATTTTATGATGTTGCATGATTATTGCAGTTTTTGGGTTGAATATTGTAAGTCTTGTCAGCTAAATATATTTAATATTAAGTAATGGGAAGCTTTGGTCTATAATAGTAATAAATGTTGTTTTTATAGCACTTTTGAAAACACACCAATTCACTTAAAATACATTTCAATCAAAATACCAAATAAGTTATGTATTTTTTATTAATATAAACAAACACGTATGTACATGTAAACATACATATATACAAGCATACAATACTTAGGCTCCGTCCACACGGGCGGAAACAATCCGTTTTCCGTTCATGCGGTTCAGGAATTTCTCCGTAAAGATGGATTCATTGCGAAACCGCATCGATCTGTAGAAACACTGTAGTATACATTCCAGGCCCATAAGGTGCACTGCTTCTGCTACAGAACTCCAGCAAAAGAAGAAGAAGAGGTAAGCATGCGCAAAAAGCCTGCGCGCTGTTTACAAACATACAGTCTGAGTACCTCCTGGTAGCACTTCGCAGTGGACCTAAATAGATTTGGTGTATGTGTCTGTCCGTAATCCTTTTTAGCTTATTTTGGTAGTGGAGCAACATAAATATTGCACTAGCAACCCAACAAGAGACATTATCTGCCGCAGAATCGTCACAAGCATGTAGTCCGCTATCATTGTTGTTGTCGTTCTGAGACGCCGGGGGCAAGCCAATCACTAAGGCTAGAGGGTCGAGGGGTGATGACGTCATCGTTTTAGTTTCAGGCGACCACACAAATCCTAACACGAAACTGCAGAGGTCCGGATTTATTTGAAAAGACCCTGGATCCTGGTTTCAGAAAAATGTGTTTTCGGGCACTGGCTCCGCCGGATCTGTCTGAACGGTCGGCCGAAACGCACAAGAATTATGCGGTTTCACCAAAAAATCTGCTCCGTGTGGATGGGGCCTTAGAGTCTTGGTATGTTGGATACAAATTGAAGAACAAAAGGCCTGGTTAGTTTAACATTGTTTGCTCTTCCTTCCGGTTGTGTAGTCGTGGATGAGCGACGAGGATGAGGAACTGCCCTACAGCCCCGTCATGCGAAAGAAGGCCGTGAAGGTCAAGCACGTCAAGAGACGAGAGAAGAAGTTTGACAAGAAAGTAAGTTGGAGCAAAGTTGTGAGAAATAACGGATATAAGAGTTCACAACCTCGTACTTCATACAACTGGACATTAATGTGGCTACGGGTGATTGAATCCAGGCCAAAACATTTGTCGTGGCTACAGGTGTTTGACTCCAAGCCAAAACGTATTGGGTTAGGCCCCTGTTTCCACAGTATTACCAGTTGGCTTCCTTGAGCAAGATGCCAAACCCCTTCTTGCTCATTAATAGCATGTATCCCAGTTCACGGCAAGGCTTTTTGGATGTATACATCTGCTACAAGACTAAATGGTAAAAACGGACAAAATTAGATTTTTTACCGCAATGCTGTTTTTATTTTCTCATTGGTCCACCAGAAAGAGTCACGGCGTCACAAGCAGAAGCAGAGGCACAAGGAGAAGACCAGGCACAGTGACAGGCCAGAGGGAAAGGACAACAGCGGCCTGCACCAGTGTCTGGGGCCCAGCTGTGTCATGGCATCAAGACCCAACTCCAAGTACTGCTCAGAGGACTGTGGCATGAAGCTGGCAGCCAAGTAAGGAAACTGATTGAGGTTCTGAAATAAGGGTTTAAAAGGTTTGTTAAGTGATGGGGCTGTCTGTATGCATATATATGTAAAGTAATAAAAAATAAGATTAGGTTCATTCAAAAACGCAGAATTATTCATAGGCTATTTCATCAAATTTACACAAATTCTTGTGTGTGCGTGTGTGTTAACAGCCGGATCTATGAGATCCTCCCCCAGCGCATCCAGCAGTGGCAGCAGAGTCCCTGCATCGCCGAGGAGCAGGGCAAGAAGCAGCTGGAGCGCATTCGCCGGGACCAGCAGAATGCCAGGCTGCGTCTCACGGAGATGGAGCGGCGCTTCCACGAGTTGGAGGGCATCATCGCCAAGGCCAAGCAGCAGATGGTGCTGCAGGACGAGGAGGTGAGGCTTCCTTACCAAAAAAGTAGGGTGGTCCAGCCAACCACTTTTACAGGATTCGGTTCACTAACTGTTAATAATGCGTTGAAGAATTAAATGGTAATTAAAACAGTTTTAAGACTCTGGGGACATGAGGGGTCAACCCCAATTGAATGCAGTTGTTTAAATGGTTGGTGTTTTAAATGCTTTTTTCCAGACGAATGAGGGCGATGAAGACACAGACCTGCAGATATTCTGTGTATCTTGTAGTCACCCAATCAACCCAAAAGTTGCGCTGAGACATATGGAGCGATGTTATGCCAAGGTGATTTATATGTTATTGTTATATATTCTTATTTATTGATGGATTCATAACCTTCCTGGCTCACGAAAAAAAAATCGTTATTGTAGCTACTGTTGACATTTAGCATTTCTCCATTAACAGTATGAGAGCCAGACGTCTTTCGGCTCCATGTACCCTACGAGAATTGAAGGGTAAGTTGGGAATTTTTTTTTTTTAAATAGTAAAAACATTGTATTGACTTGAAGATTAATGGTTGTTCTTTCTTTTTTTTTTAGAGCTACCAGGCTATTCTGTGACGTTTATAATCCACAGAGCAAAACGTACTGCAAGAGACTTCAGGTGTTGTGTCCGGAACATTCCAGAGACCCTAAGGTACAGCAGCCCCCCCTTTCTGAATTAAAGAGTTGTATGACCTCTATATAGTAGAGCAAAAAAAAAATTATCACGATTATTTTTGTCAATATTGAAATCACGATTAATCAAATTATTATTTTGGAGCGTGACAACATGATGTATTTATTCAGCATGTCTCTCCCAAAATTCGATTAATCGCCCAGCCCTAATATAGTCATATTGAAGTTTTAATTGTGACTTTAATGTGGTTTTGATTACTCTTTTGTCATTTGTACAGGTTAAGCATTTTGCAACTGAAGTTGTGCTTTTGAAATGCTATAGGAATGGAAGTCCAATTGTTATAAAATCTGCTTTATTTGTTTCAATTAATTTCCCTGACCAGATCTCCACAGAAGAGGTGTGCGGCTGCCCGTTGGTTCGTAATGTGTTTGACCCGACGGGAGAGTACTGCAGAATCGGCAAGCGCAAGTGCAACAAACATTACAACTGGGAGAAGCTGAGGAGAGCAGAGGTGGACCTGGAGCGGGTCAGGGTGGTACGTCCACAGCGATACTGACCAAACCTCTGCTTGTTTTACCATTACTCCAACCAAGACAGCGGATCTATATAGCCCTTCAGTACTGTCACAGTCATCACAGGCCACATTATATGACGCCCCCTAAGCCTAGGCCCTCTCAATACGACAAACGCAAAATTATTCGGAGAACAACGTGGTTAACGGTAACGCCATAGTTTCCGGTTTGGAAGGCTACATATGATTGTGCTGTATTTGTTCAAATTGTTGATGGTCAAATTGCATTAGGCCTATTTATTTATATAAGAAGCCTTTATGATGGTGTTAATGTTTTTTTATGTTGGTCTAGCGTCCTGATATGTAATCCCTTGTCCTGTGCCCGCAAATAGGAGAATGTGCTACAGAATCACGCTTTTATCAACTAATCGTTCTTTCAGAATGGTTCAATTTCATTATTACGATATTAAAGCAAAATTGCAATTTCACTTAAGATTGTTTTTGTCAACAGATTTAGGATCTGACTCTCATACAGCAGAGCTTAGTTTTAGCCTTAAAGTTCTGGAAGATGAATGCTTTCCATAGTATAAGGGCACTAGTAATGTGCTTTAAGTGGAGCGCAAAGCATCAAGAACGTCCCTTCTGTCTCCTGTACCTCTGCGACCGCTAATGCTAGCAGCACTTTCATTTGACCAATTACTAATAATAGCAAAGTGAGGGTGTGAATAGAATCCCACCGTTTTTCACTTTGTAACACCAGCAAAACACTCAATTGTAGTATAACCCCAAAACTGTTGAAATAACAAGCTAAACTGTTTAAGTATAATATAAAATGGGCAATGTCCAAGATGATTGTTGATTCCCATTCTGTTTTTTCTTTTTCTCACAGTGGTACAAGTTGGACGAGCTCTTTGAGCAAGAGCGTAACGTCAGGACCGCTATGACCAACCGTGCTGGTCTGCTCGCTCTCATGTTGCACCAAACTATTCAGCATGACCCGTTGACCACAGATCTCCGTAGTAACAAGGACAGGTAGCCTGCCTGGTCCACATTGCTCCTAACGGGGCATTTCTGTACATAATGAATCTTTCGAGAGCTGTTGTGTTGATCGAACCTTTCATACCTATTATTCCAAGAGATTTTCCAAACTTGTATTAATTATTTTGACAATTTTACTCTTTCTTAAAGCTAAAGTGCTATATTTTTCTTGAATGTTGGAGATGGATTATTGATGAGTGGACACCATTATGCCCTTCACTGCCTAAAATAAATACTGAATAAAAAATAAACTCAATGTTTGGTCCTTAACCTGGTTGCAGTGCTTTTATAGTATAAAAAGGTTGTAATGCGATATTTCATTAACACTTTCTCTTGTCACTTGGTTCATTTGATTTTACGATTGGTATACTGGAGTCTTGTATACCATTTAGTATTGTATACTAGAGTAGTTAATATTTCCAACACTTTGAATAATGATATTAACTTTAATACTATTTTACTCTCTTGATTCTATTCTACTGCTATTGACAACTGAAGTAATAGTTGGAGAATAAAAATGGAAATTTCTGTAAATGTATAAACAATAGCATATAGCAGTTTTTCAAGTGGGAGTAGTGTACCCCTATGGGTAGTTTGAAGGATTGCAGTGGGTACTGCAATCCTTCAAACATCTAAATATCCAATTTGGCGTTTAAATATTGTTTGGTTTAGGAAGGAGCTAGGAGCTGAACTACTGGTATATAGTAATATCTATCCGTTGATTTAAGTATTTTGATATTTAGTATTACAATAATAATCGCTATATATTTGTAAGCTTTAACCTTTAGTTGTACAGCATAAATATCAGAGGTGGTTGCAAGTCTTTGGGTGCAGGTCCAAGTCAATTCTCAAGTCTTAATATTAAAAGTGGACACGTAAAAAAAGAAAAGCGGCCACTGTCTGATACAGATCGTCGACCATTCGTTTCTTTATTTTTTTATTTACCGCTCTTCATCCCCAAGAACCCCTTCACGCAAAACGGATGGTTCTTTGCATTGCAGAATATGATCTTGCTACGGTTGAGAAATATAATCATGTAGAGCAATTAGTGTATTATAATATTAGACATATCCTCAAACATCAAGTTCTAACCTAGAAACATAAATGCATATTTTTTTAAGATAACTGTTAATGGTCAATCGAAGAACATTGAAGAAACTAAAATGTTATCAGAATAAATAGAACAATAATCTGCAATAATGATGCTATATAGATTTAAGGAAAACTTAAGAGAACTTTTGGCCTTTAGCCTACCCTGTTGAAGGGGTTATATAAAACATTAAAGTTAACATATTTGGAGTACATATATTATTGGAGAACATTTCAGTTAAATATTGTAACATACACATGGTTAAATGTCTCATCCTTGCATATTGCTTTGATAGTTTAACAGTTACCATACCGAGCCGTGGAGGTGCAGATGGCTGTCAGTATTATTATAGCTCATGTATTGCGATTCTGTCTTGTGTTCTTGCCAATGGCTAGGTAATACTTTGGTCCATATAACATCACACACAAACATCTTCCTCCAAGTGATGGACTCTACATCTAGGAGTGCTGAGGGTGTGGTTCTGGCAACTTCCTTCAATTGCTATATTGTTCTGACAAACCGTTAAAATAAATGTAGACATGCAAAATATACAAACTAACCTTTTATCTTTCAAGTTTGCTAGCTCAGGAAGCGTTTCAGCTCTCAGACGTATTTTACCAACCCCGTTTGACCACTTGTCAAGAGCCGTCACTCTCTGACACTAGGCCCCGCCTACATTATTTACTAGTAGCCGTAGAATGGTGAACTAAAGTGGTCTCCACAAGCGACCTTTGTAAAACCGGGATGATGGTAATATGAAAAAAAAAAAAATATTGCGCTGATATATTTCGATAGGAAGTCTGGTATGGTTGCAACTAGTGGCCTTTATTGCTGCAAGCCCTACTACGGCTGCTTCGGCCACCGTAGCAAGGCTGTCAAGGGACGGCGCGGTAATATCAGAAAGAAAACCTCAAACAATTTAATTGTCATATTTAATACCCTTTTTAGGAACTATGAAGTATCGCTGAGTCATACATAGCCGATGTAAACTAATACGCACAACAGCATCAAACCGTAAGCTTGTTTCCATTCCTGCTAGCATAAGCTAACGTTACTAAAGGGTTAAAATTAACATCTCATTCAAGTTAGCTGACCCATTTCGTTAATACGAAATGGGTTGCTTTGAAGGACACGTTTCGTTTAAAAATGTTTACAACGTAGTGGTTTTCTGACTTACTAGGATATCTACGTTTACAGAAAGATAGCATTGGAAGGGTCAGATGGCTAACTTGCTTGCGTCAAGCTAAATGTGAGGATCCTAAATCACCACTAGATTAATATTATCACAAGGACCCAGTTATTCAATTCTAGGCATCGTTTTGAAGAAATTCATTAATTTGTAATCAAAAACTTAAAATTACCTACAGTTAGGATAAAGTGATATGTAGGTGGGATTTAACTCCTACCGCTTGTTTGCAATTGTAACTTTCAATAAAACTATTCAAGTCTTTTTTTTTTTAACGAGCCGGTTACAGTGTTTGTTTTATAGTTATTCAACACAACGCATGTTTTGGCAGTCTGCCAATTTAAATGCTGAATGCTTTTCCCCCGAGGAAGGACTGGAGTCCTCGGTAACCAACAACAATCAATGAAGGAGGCACCGGGACGCCCGTTGTCTGGCGAGGAGGACAACTGAACCAAAACACTATCAAGTTGAATAGGAAAAGCCAGAGATGGACTTGGTACCAGCAGCTAGCATTGATCACGGGTACAGCATCATCCCAACTACTGAAGAACCGGCTGTAGAAGAGGTAAACAAGGGGGCTGAAGCAGGTAATGATGACCCTCCAGTTGACTGGTTCGAGCCCCTTGAGGAGGACGACGATACACATAGCTGGGAGCCTGGGCAGCACGTTAACAGGAGAGACGAAGAAGAAGAAGAGGAAGGGAGTGTGGCTGCAGAAAGTGAAAAAAGCGGCAGTGTGGCCAGCGACGATAAGGCCTTTAAGAGAACCTACAGGTTAGTCTGATCTTTTTGCGTGTCCCTCGATTATACCAATCTCATAAATGTATACGCGTTTGATGAGAGACGTTTCGCTCAACGTGCACCTCATTGTAGTTTTACAATGAGGTGCGTTTTAGTCGTGGAGGAATTTCGTCATTGATTTTTGTTGTGATTCTTAAAAAGAAGGCCGTGATGGCTACTGTAATATTCAAAGTTTGCAGAAAAACACAATTTGATGGCACACATTGATGCTGTTTGACGGTTTCTGATACATTAAAATTATTATCTTATCTGATAATTTTGTAACATTATAGCAAACCAGACTTTTCAATGTTTATTGCTAGTAATATGTAAAAACGAACCTGGGACAAAAAATACTTTCTGCTTCTAATAGGGAATATAGAATATTAGAATAAAAATATATTTGATTCTAGTCTGTGTTGCTTGCGGTAACCAACTTAAAATCTGACCATTCCTCTTCCATTATTCAGGCCTATACATTTTGATGCAACTGTTTATCAAATAATCGTTTCAATTTTTTTTCTCAAAATGCTTAGAATCTCTCACTACCGTAAGAGCACCAATGCTGATGAGGGGTGGGTGGATTGGCCGATCCTAGGAGAGGGCTGGAAGCGCAAACAAGTCATCCGTCGCTCAGGGTCCAGTGTTGGCCAGAGGGATGTCTATTACGTCGGGTAAACACAACATCTCCCTTGCAGCAGATCCTTCTGTTCAGTACAATGCATGTTATTTTGCTCTGCATCCTAAAATAATTAATGTATTTACATGAAACATTCTGGTGGTCCTTCTTCAACACAGTCCTGGTGGTGAACGTGTGAGAAGCAGAGTAGAGTTGGCTGCTGTGTTGGGGAGCGTCATGGACGTGGCCATGTTTGATTTCAAGACAGGAGAGTTCCATACGGGCCAACCGCAACACCCAAGGCGAAAAAGGGTACTGCTGCACTGTACTCCCCAAAAGTCCCCACCTAAAGGACCCCTATTTTAACCCCTGATTTGATGTTGATCAGCCATTTACATGCCATTTCATAATCAACCTTCTAGTGACATCACACATGGGAGTTTTGTACCCTACATGCTTTTTAGGCCTTTCATACATCTGACTAGATGCTCCCAGGTGGGATGTCACTAGAGGGTCGATTTTTTTAAATGGCGTATGACTCATCAACATCACATAGTGTGGACAATTAGAGGACCTTTTTAAAATGAGTCCTACTTCTCTCTTCAGTTTCATCTACATTCCCTCCATGTCTTTATACGTTAGAGGAAGAGTCGAGAGCATCAGTTGTCAGAATCCAGCTACATGGAGAAGGACGTGGGGGTCGACACTCCGGGCCTTCGCCCCTTGGTCTCCACCCAGCGACGCATCAAGAAAGAGCCGGGCATCAAAGAAGAACCAAGCTCCTCAGGGAAACACAATGCATGGTCCCCCAAATCCACCCTGTAAGTCGGCGCTGGTTAAATTCACTGGTCAAATGCAACTGACTGTGACACCAGGTGGTAGTAAATATTGTCGTCAACCAAACTATACATTTAATGATGACTCTATGCAGTTGTTTTGCATGTCTTTATACGTTCATTTTGCCTGCAGCTTCTGTGCGGGTTGCGGGGATGAGTTTATAGGCACTTCCTATGACAGACAGAGGAAAAAGCCATGCTGTCCCAACTGCTGGGGTAAGTCTTTCCCTGCAACTATTGTGGTGAAAAATTTGTTTACGGATTTATTTGAAATATTTTGGGTTAGGTTTAGTTAACCCTAATTGATGATATTGATGAAACTACATCATAATCTTGGTGTATGCTCTTCCTGCATTATTTATAAAACATTTTTATATAATTCCAACAGCTGCCAAGCGGAAAACACATCCAAGTATCCGTACCAAAAGGGTAAGGTACTTTTAAGGTAAAAGTACTTTTGATGACCGTTTGCAGGTCCTCACGTAGCCTGTTGAGCATGGAAAGGTGTGAAGTGTGTAAAGAAAGTGTGTGCTCTGCTCTGTGCTGTAGTGGATTCCCTGCTTGCAGTGCGAGGCTTGCCTGACTACGTCAAACTGTGGTAGTTGCTACAACTGTAAAGACAAACTCAGCTCACTGCCAAATACTTTCACCCGGCTAACCTGCCAGAAGCGACGGTGCCTTTGTCCCGTCCGCAAGGTAGGTTCACAGAACCGGAGGTTACACCTGCATCTCTGTCACTGGAGGTTCTCCCATCATGTCGCACAAAGTTCTCACACTTGTTCTCCATGCGTTCCTTTAGGAGCTGATGGCCGGTTCGGAGAATGTCCGGGTCAAGCTGAGCCCGCCTCCACCGCTTGAGCTCAGCTACCTGGTAACCTTTTCCTCTTTGTGCAGCGTGCTCATCAGGCTTTGATATGTTATGTTTGCATGTTATGTTTTTATGCAGCAGGGATGTGTGTCACACAAAGGACTCAGTGTCGTCTAACTTTTTGGTTTGGCAAAATGTGTTTAGGAGGATTTTCAAGAGCCCCTGGACGGAGATGACGTACATTTTGGATTCGAAATGGACGTGACGGATCAAATTATGGAGGAGGTGCTTGCACTCACGCTAACAAGCTTAATTAACTTTATTGTTTACCCTTTTTGCTGTATCCTGACACAGCCATGTTTCCCCTACATGCATCCAGCAGTTGCTCTGCACCACTGAATCAAACATTTCTAATTTTAGAATCAGAAAGGATGTTGTGCTGTCCAACATCCTATTTTATATATACAGTGTGTGTGTGTGTGTGTGTGTGTGT
>JAOSLM010000026.1:15270831-15283171 GCA_025629765.1 Eleginus gracilis | reverse complement strand
TCTCTCTCTCTCTCGTTTATATGATGATGGAATCTATGTTTGAGGCGTCACTCAATGTTAATGATCATGTTAAAAGGCCCCCGCTCCCCCCCTCTTTAACCACAAGCATATCATAGTTTGAAGTAGACAGGGAATTCCAATGCTTTTAATATTATTTTAAAAGCCAGTAGCCAGCAAGACTCCATCGCAGTTTTATACAACAGATAAAAGTGAAAAGAAAGCGTCTGAATTAGTTCCAAATGTCATATTAAGTGCAGAGCATACAGCTTGGCATGATGGGTAATCTATAACTATTAACAATAAGTTATTTAGCCAGATTTATCCAATGCGCCTTGCAGTGACTTCAGATACAGTTCATTAAGGAAAATGTAGGGTGAGGCATCTCTTATCATCTGGACAATGGGCATCGAACACACTACCTTTCAGCTGAGACAAACCCTAACCTACTGCCCTGTCCTGCCCCCGTCTGACCGATAATAGAGGAGGGGGAGACAGATCTAGATCTATCACCACATCGTCTTGGTTCTAGACGGCTCTGCTGTTTCTGTCCCTGTGTGTTCAGGATGGCATGTCTGCCAGCCAGCCAGCCAGCCAGCCAGCCAGCCATCCTGCCAGACAAGGCAGACGGACGGACCAAGGTCGTGCGGATGCCAGCGTGTGATCCAGAGGGACAGGACAGTAGGAGGCTGGACAAGGTGCCTGGGAACCTGACCTCTGACAGGATGACAGCTCCATGACTCAGCCCCCCCTCCCCCCGTCCTGATAAACCAGTCAGGAGTGACAATCTCCCATCCCCAGCCAGCACAGCGTCCATCCTGCCCGAGATAAACTGGAGACAGCCCATCCATCAGACCTGCTCCCTTCCCTCCCCTCCGGCCTCAAATCGCAGGGCCTCAATGGCGAACGGGCCGCCTGTGGAATGTGCCACGGGACCTTGCGGGCTCAAGAGGCGACGGCGGGGTTACAAAAAGAAAACACAAGAATACAAAGATTGCCATGAACCCCTCAGCGGGGCCATGGCAACATGGAGACACGTGGGCGTGGGTGTTGAGGAGAGTCGTGAACCCTGTTAAGTGGGGGACACGCTGCGGTGCTGGGAGAATGGGGTGCAGGTGCTGGCCACCGACAATGGGGGAGATATGACAGGGTCCTTAAAGAGGAGGAGGAGGAGGACCACCGTGGTTGCAGGCATAACGGCTCCACACCAGCGCTGCAACATGGCCGTAATGAGCGTGCGATAAGCCGGGGGAAAGAACCGGTCCCACACGCCGCATTCCTCGTGTCAGGCCCGGCGTGAAGAGACGCACAAAAGCCAAACGTCACAAAGAAGCAAAAAGAAAATAGCATTTTGAGTTCCGCCCTTTTTTCCACACAACAAGCACAAGGCGTTCGGTCAAAGAAGAGGAGGAACGACCGATGGTAATTGGAATCAGGAAGGAATAAAAGGATGCGAATAATACCGCAGCGATAACTCTTGTTCGATGAGAAACATATTGTTGGTATTACTACACTCCACATTTGGAAATATTTAGAGAAAGGAGCACTAAACCTGGGATTTGACAGGCCCATGAAAGGCCAGTTTAGCACACTATGAATCCCTTGGTAAAAGGCAATCCTGTTTTGTATGAAAGAAGACAGAAGATGAGAAGAGTCGACGTGCCAATGCCAAAGTGCCGGTGAACAAAAACAATCTCCAATTGAGAGGAGCTCGTAGCAAGGGCTCAAGAGAAGCAGAGCGCTACTGGAGGGGAAGTTACTGTGTGAAACCACAGGGATTCAAATTAGCATTGTGTTTTAAACAAATTTTTATCTAATGATAAAGTGCCAATTTGAGATCTATGTAAACAAACCCTTTCTTTATTCATATTCATATAAGTGGTTCCATGCTAATGTCAATTTGATGAGGGTCAAAACCTGAGATAGAGGAGGAGGAGGGTGAGTCTCTTATTTTTGGGTTGCTGCACTTCAGTTGCGTCAGGGAGAGTCTGGTTAAACCCAGAGTCCTTTATCTCTTCCAGGCAGGTGGTGTTGCGTGCCGTCGCTGCTGCAGAGGGGCTTAGGCATCCGCCCATCCTCATCGCCATAACGACAAACCCTCAGCCTCAGCAACATGGGCTGATTACCTCGGCGACAGAAAGTGCACCCAATTTCCCAAGACAAACATCATACTCTGCTCGCGGATCCACCCAGAAATACTTTTGGTGAATTGCGTTAATAAGAACCTCAAAAAGTTACAGAAGGAGGTTTCCAGGGAGAGAATCAACCCTTTTGGAGATATCATAATCGTTTTAATGGCGTCTTGTGGGCCTTTCTTTCTTGTGCCGGTGTTTTAAGCAATATTATTGCATTGCATTCATGTTAAATGAAGATACATTATTCCCACGGACCACACACACCGCCAAACAGAGAAAATGAACGAGCTCGCCTGTCAGCTTCAGAATGGGGCTCTGCCCCGTCAGGCCTCCTCCCTCCCTCCCAGTCCGCCCAACGCCTCCCAGGACAGCAGGGTGTCAGCACCTCCTTGTCACCCCACGAGAGAGAAGTAGGAGAAAGGAATTAGGGCCCACATGCTGGCGCCCGGGGGTCTTCAGGAGCACTTCAGGAGCACACCCCCAGATAGAGAGAATCATGTCCTCAGGTCGGGGGGGGGCCAAATGCCACCAAGGAGGCAAAGGCATTCCTGCTGTACAATGGCATTCCAGCCACGGTGCTGCGCCATCGGCTGAGTCAAGGTTAGGGAAGGACTGAAAGACGAGTCCATGATGTAGGACCGGGAGATATGGAAACAATAATTATAATTATTTATAATTATAATTATGACAATAATTATGGGGAATTTTAACAGCTCTGCTAACCAGTATGGTAGTATCGTACGGTATCAGACTAAACTAGTTTTCCTTCATCTATAACGCTTCAAACCTGATATTTGATCTTTCAAAGGGTAAATCTTCTTATTCATTCGTACGATACAACTGTCTATCACAATAAGTCAATATCTTCATTTCATGAGGATACAATACCATTCATTAATCAATGTTTCGATATGATTGTTTAACCCTGTTTGTGGTTTCTGTACACATAAAGAAACGCTGATACAGGAATGTAATTCTCCTCAGATCTGGGTGCCATGCTTTCTCGCCCTCCTTGTGTATCCTAACAATGTTCTCAGATCTTGTTCAAACACTTCCGTAATTACACACACTAAAAAAAAAAGGAAAACTAGACAGAGTGCTGAGAAAGGCTTTCACACGTAGCGGCGTGGTGGAATTAACGACAGGAAAGGTTTGCTTTGGACACAACTCAACAAAAACACACAAGAGCTCCCACTTCAACAGCAATGGTAACCATTGCGTCTATTTTGTGATTTTTAAATAGACCCTTCCTTACAATCTTTCTTATGCACACACAGAACTGAGTGCAAACACACACACACATTGTGCGCAGTCATCTGTGGAAATTGTTGTCGATAAAACCACGTATTGGAACAAAAAAAAAAAAGCATGCTATTGATTGAATTAGTTATCTTTTTTGTTGTTTATCATTTTGTTATTTTTTGTATATTTAAAGTGTATTATTTATTCTAGACAATGTTTTCCACTGATGCTAGTATTGAAGATGATGCAAGCACTGCAGCAGTTTCCATCTGGTGATAAAGTACTTAAGGGAGGAAGGAGGAAAATTACATGTGATTCATGATAGATCATAACACATATAAAAAAGTACTACTAGGAAGACTATCTAAATTGATAAACACAAAGTTGACTTTAGACATGCCTGGGTGCCCATTCATAAATCACTGCTTATTCTGTGCTATAAATACCCTTGGCATTGCTATACTCCACCAAGATGGGGAGATTGGCTGGGGGAAAATACATACATACACACTGTCCTGTATATCTCTGGTGTTCCTCCCGTGCAAATGCAGGGAAAGGTGGCTTGGCAAGGGATCAAACCTTGCGTCCAGGAACAGACGCAAGCCCAAGACCCCGGTAAGTCACCTGGTGATAGGGAAGGTTTCTGCGGACATCAAAGGCGCCTAATCTGGTCTACGGCCAGGATTACTCCTCTGCACCAAGGGAACATCTGTGTCTTCCATTAACGTGACTTCAGACCTCTCTTCACACGGCCTCGCTCACATGGTTCTCATAGAGGGGAAGAGGAACTTGAAAGAGCATGCAGTTAAACCATGTCTTCAATTGGAACTTGTTTATCGTGGGTAGGGCGAAATAACATCAAATACATTACAGGAAAGAAATGTGGATCTCCCGATGCACACTATTTCTTACTGATAAAACTTGAAGGGTACGAAAAATATAAAACCTCAGGGCTCATCTGCACTCTGTCTCGTTGTTAAATACGTATCTCTAGGACTCTGGTGCACAGGAACTAGATTGGCAAATCAATATGCTCCCAAAAGTATTCAGATCATCATATAAAAATAATCGGTGTGTTTTTCACAAACATTCCGGCTTTTATGTAGATCATTTAGTTTCTCTCTTTCTCTCCCTCTCTCCTGCACATTCCTGTCCTGCCTTGCACCGATTCTACCATAAGCACCTCACCACCCACCGTTTGGCTTTTTTTCCTGCTATTGTCAACCTGTAGCCACGGTGATTGGAGGACAAAAGATCCCCCCCCCACACACACACACACTCACACACAGCTCCTCTGAAGCCTCCACAACAATGGCCAGAGAGGGATTCATTTACGAGAATGCCACGAGCACACGGCCAGGATTTCCTTTGTTGAGAGGAAGACAAGGCATTCATCCATTGAGTAAACATTTTTAGTGAGATGTATCTTTTATGTAGACTTTGTGTACTTAATTATCTTGACCTCACCGGGGACAAAAACAAGTTGATGAGTAATCGGGACCGTAGAGTCCTCCACTGTGCTTGAAACAAATCGACGTAAACATCCCTGGGGAAGAGCTATTGCTGAGCAGTTGTGGAGAAAATGTAGAGATAGAGATAAAGATCACATTTTTCAAATGCCAATCCAACATGGTGATTAGAAATCAGACCTTCTTATAATATTATATATATATATATACATACATATATATATATACATACATATATATATATATATATATATAATTGATTTCTCCATTTGTATTGATTCTAAACCTTTTTATTATGCATTTGTACAGAAGAGAGTGTGGTGTGTCTTTTGTTTAAGCTGAAGAAGAGATAATGTCCTACATTTTACGAATTGGTAATAAGTAATTCATCTTACCCTTATACCTGTACATGTATTATTTATTCCAGTTATATCACTTTACCTGATGGCAGTTTGAAAGTATAGTCAGGCCAAAATATTCCTAGCAGATGTTATCTCCTGCTCCCCTGGGGTATTTCCAGTCTTGTGATAAGTATGATATATGCGTATGCAAAAAAAGCAATGAAAGAACACGAATGCCAACATACAGTAACATCCCAGACCTAGCCAAAGCGCAGCGAAACAAAGTTTAAAGTTGTGTGGTTCACATCCCTGGCACGATATTATTATTCTGCCCGTGTGCCATGTTCCATGTGTACTCCCTTGTTCAAAGAACTACACTCCCTACATCCACTTTTCATTAAATATACATAAACCCAACGCGCTTCAATAAAGTGGACTACAGTGAATCCGCCTTAAAGTGCACGCTGATAAATACTCAATCTATATGTAAATATGAAGGTACATTGGATTGGGGATGGGGGAGGAGGGGAGAGGTGGGGGGAGGAAATGCATTAGGTCTGCCTGTTTGATCAGCGCCCCAGGAGTTGAAGTTGTGATTTTTTAATGGAATCTGAGAAGAGCAAGAGAGTAAGAGAGCAAGAGAGGAAGGAAGGTACATGTACAATTAACTGAAGGCAGGAAGGAAGAGAGAGAGGGAGGTGAGGAGGAGGAGGAGGAGGAGGGAGACGAGGAGAGAGAGGGAGGAGAGGAGAGCAGGGAGGAGTATGGGGGTGCCCAGTTGGGAGGTGAAGGTATGAAAGAGTACGTAGGGGAGCTGGCTATCTGAGGGTTGTGAGGGATAAGAGCGCACCGCTGACAGATTACTCGCTCTCGCTGGGAAAAGGAATTACTGCGTTTGCCGCTTTCGGCAGCTTTTTTCTCCCTTCGCATCCATAACTAATAAAATAAAAGTTAAACAGGTTGGTTTATCAAAAATATAACTTTTTTCTTCTCATAAGGTAGTCGTAATTGAACGGAATACAAATATTACTACAACACTGAATGGAGACATGCCCCATACCTCTTCCATCCCCAGCGGTCAGACTCTCTAAATATTTATTTTATTATGGTAGAAAATAATCAGTATTAAATTCAGCCAACAGTAAAAACACTGTGAAATACCTTAAACACCATGTTCCGGCCAGCGCCTAATAAAACAAGCACAATGTAAACTAATTAGGGCCAGGAATGTATTAACTTAACGAGCCATCAGGTGCTGTGTATTACAGGGCAAGGCAAGCATGTAGCCATGTGTCTTTTATTGAGTGCGGTGCAGTTAAGGATGGCGAAATGCCGCCATGCAGAACCATGGCAAGTCATGTGACATGCCCCATAGCGATTAGCCCCGGGGTTATGACCCAAAAACAGCACAGAGATAAGAACAAGGTGTTGGGTGGATTGCAGAGGTCCAAGCCATAAACAGTCATTTGACAAATACTATGCTTCAGGGGCTTCGTAGAGCACAAACTACAGCCTATTGTTAGAAAGCTCTTAAGCTTAGCACTCTGATCTCACCAACAACCATGCCAACGCTTCCTGATGACTGAATTCTGATGCACATTCTGAATACACCATGTCCACAAAGTTGCTTTGGATAAAAGTGTATTCTGGATGACATAACAGCAAATACTAAAGCCTCCTCCTATGTCCAAATAAGAAACTACAAGATTGAAAAATAAGAATTTAGCTTACCATACAGAAATATCATTCCAACCAATACAACATTTAGCCTTCTATAAAGTTTATTAATGATGTTTATTAATAAAAATGCAGACAAACCTTGCCCCTATAGTGATCTATATGGGGGGTTTGCATCAATACTACATGGATTGCAAAGATTAGTTCAAATATAGTGTGTTAAGTCATCCATCCTCTTTATTTATACAAAGTGTGTTCTTCCCCAGTGCTGAGTGACAGGGTCCAGGGTCTTGACAGAGACACAGCAGTAAAAACTGTACAGCCAATCTGGAAGTGATTGAGTTACAGTATTGAACCAGCAGGCAGCTTTATGCTGGGGAGAAAATGGGGCACAAGACTACAGAGCCTTATTGTTATTTCAGTGAGGATGGCTTAACATTCGTGGATCACGTTTTAACCTCCGAACGGAAACGCACTTCATCACGCCTACTACAATGACTGACTTCCACCGTTTACATTCAGACGGCAAGCGCCCAATGGGAGGACATATAACATCGGATCTAGTTCTTTGCCATTTTGTGCTAGAAATGAGTTCCAAAATAAAATATGATACGAATGAAAAACCTCTCTATAGTAAGAAACAACTGGCTATATGGACACCTGACGGATTGAAATGTGTAATTTGGACAGTTTCTAATGCGGTCTACAGCTCAACTGTGGTTCGGCCCACCATGCTTCACTACTGGTGAAGCATGGTGAAGCATGGTGAAGCATGGCATTAAAAACACTGGTATGGTCAGCAGTTTGATTCCCACTTGGGCCACTCCCAACACAGGCTTCCGCCAGATCTCATCCATTTAATATTTATTTGTAGGTGCAGCATGCGCCAAATACAACCTAATAAATGTAAATAATAATAAATGTGTTGGCGGTAATTGAGTGCAACAACACAGACGTCTATGGCTCACATTGAGGTCATCTCTTCCTGACCTGCTCAGAAGAAATGAATATGATAGGGTTAGGGCAAAGGGGGGCTGGGGTCATAACCCCCCCAATCCCTTTAAATTCATTATGATCGTAAACCCACATGCAACCATGCGCCATGGAGTCCATCACAAACACCTGGCTGCCGCGGCAGGTCTGGCTGGGTCCAGCCCATCTGGGTGGAGCGGCCATTAAAACTGACAGCTGCTAATTTAAGAAGGCTGTGTTTAAGAAATTAGATGAATTAAGGTGTAGGCGCTTTACAAGGACCTGGCGCAGGCCAAGACTCCCACAGCTTGTGAGAGCAACACGGCCCTCGTGGTTCATTACGCTCCAAGATTAGCTTGCTGTAGTGTTTCAGTTCCTTCTTCTGTATTGGATCAATTCCTCTTTGTGGTAAAAGATGTGTGAAAACAAGGCTGTGAGGCGTTTTAAAGAAGGTGTGGTTTGGGTTGTTAAGGGAACACCGGGTTATTAAATTGTTTTATGATGCACATGAATGAACCAGGTGTGTGAATTTAGTAAATGGTCATTGATTATGAAAACTGGACGGTACAGCCAATTGTGGTTCTGTGAACTGGGATTATTATTCTGGTAGGGTGTGGCTCAAATTTGTTAATAATTTTTGAATAGTACCTTGAAGATCCTCCTTCACGGTACATTTTTATAAAATGTTATGCTCGATGACATCTAGTAAAATGACCTGCACATTATCCAAAACAATTCATCAAAATGTATATTCTGTGACAAATCATTCACCCATCAAAATGATGCCTTGTGAGTTAAAAAAACCTGTATTTCTATGACTCGCCACCTATTGGAGATCAATATATTTAACATTTTCAATATATGTGCAAGAAGCACACTCTGAAAACAAATGTTTTATCAAAGGAGGTTATTTTAAATGTTGCAGAGCTTCGAGTCAAATTAAACAAGATACAGTTCAAGTTTTATTCACTGCTTACCAGTCCATACTTTTAAAGTAATTTGCCGCCACCTACTGGTAAGAAATGAATTAACATGTTTACTCATGCGCAACAAATACCTGATCAAAAATAAAATCAATTTATTAGCAATCACAAGGAAATTATGCAAGACATCTATGAAAATCGTTCTAAATAAAAAGGCTAATATCTTATTTACAAATTCTGCTAATTGATGGTGGATAACCAAAGCACATGCAAATTACAAATAAGCTATGGTTGGGAGAGCGAGAGCGAGAGACAAAGCTTTACCCTATTAACCTATACAGGCTCCTGGTTTCAAAGCCACTTACAGCAACGAAACTGCTGAACAGTCAAGATTGCAAAGGTCATTGACAGGAAAGAAAACAGAACAAACAAGAGACATTACAAGAGAAGATGAAGTGATTTTAGTTTGAAAGACCAAGGAAGACAATCAGGCAGAGATGAAGAAGTGCATAAGAAAACACAAAAAGGACAATCAAACTGACGGAATCAACTGCTGCAGATAAGATATATACACACGACGCAAACGTGATCACCCATCATAAGAAGATGCTGAACTGTTCATAAATCAATGATAGTCGCTGTTTTTATCCCGTAGAAAGGATTGGACTTGTTTTGTATGGTCAGAGCGCACAGCCTCATCCTCCCTTGAATTGCTAAGGCTTTGTAGAAGAGTTCATGATTGAAAAGAGATGAGGGGACATCAATGAATTTGCAAGCGTCCAGATCTTGTACTGGAGTAATGCAGCGACGACAACATGAGCCACGCTGACCCACACTGGACTTCACTCTCAAGCCGGTATTGTGTAATTGATAATCGTGTCATATAGTGATACCGTTAGAAAACATATTGCAATCAGCGAGTGGCAAGCGTGACTAAATATATTATCACGCGACATTAGAAACGGCAACAGTGAAATAACATTCAAAACTACCCTTGAGTCATTTACAAATGTAATATCAATCTCCTTCCTTGAAATGGTCCTCTACAGGAGCCCATTTACTTTGTCATTGTAGAATCTTCAGTTGCATTTGTAGGATATCTTCATGTGAACTGGGTTGGTTGATCAGCATTGTGCATACATCAGGGGTGAATATCGTTTGTACTATTGAAGTGAACCAGGAGAACAGGTGAGAGGTGGACGTATTCCTCAGGCAAACATATTCAGGTATCCGTCTGTTGGAGAATACTTACTGAGCAAAAGGCACTTAAAACTATGCTGGCCTGTCTTAGGGTTTCTAGCTATGACGAATTTCATCCATTCACAAAATTTCCATTTGATCTTTTCTGTAAACACTTGATTTTAAGACACATAGAAAACATCCGGTCATATGCCAGCAACAAAACAAAAGGAATTTGCCCCAAGAGAATTGAGAATTGAGAATAGAGAATAGAAAACGGATGCAAACCCACAATCATTATTTGGCAAATTAAAGTACAGTCAGACTGTCAAGCAAACCCACACCATCATGACAGAACAACGATGTCTGCCATAAAATTCAACCAGAGTCATACTGTCTGCGTGCAAAGGATTCTGGGTTGAAGACATTGTAACCCACCCGAATCCGCTACAAAATAAACCCAACAATGACACCGACACGGAGCGACTGACGACGGGATGCGTTACAGACAACAGATCCACCGTTTAGCACTAGTGACAAGCAGAAAATAACAGAACCCTACGGACTGTTTGCGTGACGGGACGCGATATTACACATTTATGGTGAGGGGCAGGTGGTGGTATGTGGTTTGGTAGTGAGTGGAGAGCTGGATTACTTCACAGAGGCATTGGAGAGGATGACTGTATGAGGGAGCGACGACCGTTGGGTTGGGCTTGAGGGAAAGGGGGGAGGGGGTGTTGGTTTGTCGGTTGGTTGTGGAGGGAAGGGGGGCTTTTCAACCATCAACTCCTCAGCTTCAGCTTCTCCGCGACTTGGAGTGTTGGATGAGCCACTGCAGGGTAATGTCTGAGGTCAGGGAGAAGAGCAGAGGCTGTTGGACTTCCATTCAAGACGTGCTGTTTAATTATAAAGTTATATTCATGATCCTCATCTCCTTTTGGATTCTGTCCTCCCACACCAGACAAACCATCACAATTCTTTTTTTTGTTTCTGTAGGCTATAGCTGTATGTTGTCGTTCTGAAGAAAAGTTCAATCCAATTCATATTGTTAACACGCCTACTTCACTTGAGTGAATTCAGATGCAGGTCATTATTTAGTGGTAATGTCTCTTACTCAAGGCGGCCTACAGGTAGACTGTAATTGAAAGGCTAACACTAACCACCATGCTATCCTGCTCATGTAGGATACTTTGTGCTTACCTATGTTGTCTTTCTCTTTGCAGGAGACGGAGTAGCAGCAGATCTCCCTGTCCTGAATAGCAGAAAGGTTCCTGCAGATGGAGTATAAAGTCACCAATAAGGTATATTGACAACAAGACATAATCACACAAAGAGAAAGGGGCTGGAACACACGGCTCAGGAGGACAGAACTAGGGATGGGCTTAACTTCCACATTCATGTATTTTTTTAAACTCTAGAAAATGTGTACATTGACCACACACTTCCAAAAGAGGAGATGAGAGTCGGTTAGGTGTGTAACTCTGTGGGATTTTTTTTCTTCATGCTTAATGCGCAAATGATTGGGCATCACAGTCATTTAGTTTCTTGTTACACAAGTTAGACTACTTACTCTATCAAAATACTTCCACACGTAACTCTAGTCGCGATATCTATCAAGCCAGAAACCAGCATAGCAACTCTATACCGGCTTTCAGTCAACCAATGCTGGTCCGAATGGAGTGCTTCAGGCAGCCCCTCCCTTAAAGATACAATCAGAAGTTCTGAGAGGCTTACATTTTCTCAATAAGTTGCTTCTCATCCAGTGCGTTGGCGAGATCCCTTTTGTTGCCAAGTACTAAAACCTAATAGATAGATATAGAGATAGAGAGAGAGACCAAGACCATATTAATGTTCGACCAAACATAGGAGGGATGTGATTAGGAACCATAACTTAATTTAGCAGACACGTATCACTAATTACTACCAAGTTATTTAGCAAACAACGTGACATCCATGTAATTAAGGAGTAGTTAGGAGTGAGGACACCTGGCCCAGTGATGTTACAGTGTGCGTCAAACATTCTAGTCACTAGAACATCCTTCCGCTCAAAAACCCTAGACACTACGCTGTCCTGCACCCATTACACCCCCACCAAATCCATCCCAAATCATGTATACATAGATACATATATAACAGTATATTTAATTTAGACTTATTTGTTATTGTGCATTGCACGGTGGAGGATGCCTGGAATACAGGCATTTCGTGCCTTTTAATGACTTACATTGTTGTCATTGTGCATATGACTAATACAACTTGAGAACCACAAAAGGTTCAAATGCAGAGGATCGATAAAAGAACCGTCATCAGACTGCCTGGACCAGGAAGACATTAAGGGCCCACTCACACTAGTGCCGTTTGCCTGTTCCGTGCTGCATGAAGATTCAGCACGATTCCCCCCCTCC
>JAOSLM010000026.1:15252894-15270677 GCA_025629765.1 Eleginus gracilis | reverse complement strand
ATATGCCAAGGACCTAACAGTGGACGGTTTCAATGCTTGCAGAGCAGAACAATATAACTTACAGGTATTCCTTGTAGCTGGGGTTTGTCTAAAAGGTTGTGCAGTTCGTTCCTGGAAGCTTCCACCTTCTCTCGGTCTGCAGCATCCACCATGTAACTTCAGAGAGAAGGGGGAAAGATGGATAACTCTCAGCTGTCCATTGAGGCCTCTTCTACTCTGTTATGATACTATCTATCTTATGAATCACATTTGATTAATGCCAGCATGTGATGAATTGAAGTAGAATAATATAGCTTTTTACTAGCAGTTATGTCAGGCATTTAGAATTTTAAATCATGGGTTTTCAATTGCAAGAGGTCTAATTCGTAGTTTAAGCATGCATCTCAAAGCTTTATAAACAATTTGTTCATAGTTTTACAGAAAATAGATCCGCATGAAATTGGGAATTGTGTCAAAGACTTTCAACTGTAACCACCCCTTCTAATGTTAGAAACAGGAAGTACTGTACGCAAGTAAAAGTGTCATGGAACCAAAATAGCTGTGCTAGTTGAGCTGCTGTTGTTCACATAACTCATCAAAATTAAATTATTTCTTTTAATTTACTAGAGGAAACCAAGGTATATAGGCTTCAGTTCCTAGGGCACTTAATGATACTTACACAATAGCATTGACCCCCCGACAGTAGCGCTCCCACATGCTTCTAAAGCGAGGCTGCCCACCAATGTCCCATATCTGTTGACAGAATACAATATCACAGTTAGCCACTTTAGCGTCACAATGCTAGTTCCCATTCTGATAACATTATAGCACACAATTAAAACAAAGAAGACCCTAGCGTACCTTTATTGTCACATTGCCTTTTGTTACTTTCCGCATGTTAAAGCCCACAGTGGGAATCATGTCTTCGCTGAACTGGCCCGACTGTACAAAGAGATAGGTGCAGAAAGGTTAATAACAAACAGTAGACGTTTTCCTCCACGAAGTAAACACTTAACACCTAATTATCCTTGATGTAGGCCACACATATAATTGTAGGCTATAGAAACAATGCAGGGGTGCAAGCATGTGCTTGTAGGAAACGGTATCCTATAAAGATGCCAAATCAACCAAACATTTGTTTATCTTGGGTGTACAGCCTACTCCCCTTACCCTCCCATCCACCTACTTGTTCAAAAAATAAGCGGAGGCCTAAATTGAGCTTCTTCTTTTCAAAAGAACAACCATGCCGTGCTTAAAACTTCATCAGCAATATATAACTGTTGCCGTTTTAATTAAGTAGGTGGTTCTTTTGAAAGTTGCATATTTACACTAGAATGTCTTGAGGGATAATTTCTGCAGAACTAATCACCTGACCTGATCAGCTCAATGGAGCAGATCTGTAATCTCGTGCCGAATCCATACATGTAGCGTACAAACTTCTAGGTTTCTACAACGTGTGTCAATTATACGTGAGTGCCTATTGATCACAGGGTCCTATAATAACCCTAACGTAAGAAAATGCTGACGGAGTGGTTGGGGAGAATTTTCCCCAACGGACGAAGTTGACAAGTCGGTGTGTTTACAAAACACTCTCCGTGTTGACATGTGATGTCGGCGAGCGGCCTCCTAACTACGGGTTCAACGCATGCACCTGTACTTGTTAGTTGTGCGTACATTTTAACGATACACATGTAATATTATCTACGTACAAAACACTAGGAAATTGCAAAAAAAGAAAGCCATTAGGTTTGGGAACCACCCAAGAATATTGTACCCATGAAAACATAGTGTTAAAACATGTTCGCGGCGCTGTATTGACGGGTAATACTTAACAATGGTGAACCATACACTCTCCTGGTCAATAAAAAAATACATTTTGGGTACATATATAGTGACACAATATTGCATGAATTATTTTAAGGTAGTAGCCTGGGGCCCACACTGACTGTGCTGGTTTCGTACTCACCGCTATCACGTTGACGAACGTCGTCTTCCCCGAGTACTGAAGTCCCACTAATGTCAGCTCCATCTCCTCTTTCCAAAACAGAGAGCGGAACCAGTCCAAAAGCCTGTTCATGAGAGCCAACATCTTGAACGACTCAGTAGTTTCACAAATCTTCACTGCTGTTTTCACTCCCGTCCACTGTCTGCTAGTCTCCTGCACAGGAAGTAGCTGCGTGTTGTCGTGTCATGTGACCTTTCAGAAACTCCGAGTGTCTGACCGGCTACGTAATTGACGCAAATTTAACCGCGTTTCTACGTTTTATTTAGGGCGCTGTTCTGCTTTTCTATTTTTTATTTTGAGTTGCTTCCATTATTTTGCAGTTTTGTGGCGACACAGTTACTTTGTAATGAGCCTATACAGCTTTGCTCTACACCCATGAATCTGTGGGTGCAGATTGATCTTAATAATATGGGTCTACAAGAACCTATATTCTTCAAACCAAATTAAATTAATTGGTATAAATATGGAACAATAGACAACAATCTATACAGAATCTATTAAATCCTTTGTCATGAATATTTTGGAATGTAAAACAGACATTGGTTGCCTATATGGCATCTACCACTATCGACCAGTGATCGATTTGAACAAAAACTCACATACAGAACCATCTTCAGATTTTATATTAACCAATGCATCTTACTGGCATCATCAAGTTAGTTTATTAGAAAAAAAAAAAATTAAATAATTATGCAGGTCACTCACACTCACAACCTCACTAGTGAGGTTGTTTTAATTAGTTTCAAAGTGAAGGGCAAAAAGTTATCATAGTGGGCAGTGTAGCATTATGAAGGTGGCATCCATTTCCCCATTCACATACTGTAGCATACTTCCCCTGAAACAAAATTAAATTGTTCACAGTGCAAAAGGTGTGGCAGAGGGGACTTTACAAAATAGACGAATAAACAAATATTATAACACTAAGTTTGGATAATAATATATCCATATTAGAAGATACAAACAATAGCTTTTCAAAGACTTTTCTGTTTATCCATTTTTTTTTATTTACTCATTCTCGTGACAACCCTGTTGGAACAAAATAAAAGGAGAAAATATCAACATTCAATCCACAAATGAATTGCGGCATTAATTCCTCACCTGACTATGTTGAGAAAACTAATTAAACTTTACTTCAGCATCTCGTCTCCAGTCTTCATTGCATGTCTCATCTTCACCGTTTAACTGTCTACCTATTATTTTAGACTGTATAAAAAGGCCAGAATAAATACAGTTGCTTTTTTGAAATACAGGTAGAGAATTATTATGTAAAGAGGTTGCCACCTTTTTTGTTTATCCCTGAATCTGACAATGTGCCCAAGCATTACTTATTAGTTGTAATAAAGATGATTAAAATGGCTGATTAAAAAAGCTTTATTCTGTTAGGATAAAATCATATCCGAAATAAACTAGGATAAAGTAGTAGTGAGCTAATCTTCTAGTGTGCTATCAATCACCAGCACCATAAACGTCTATAATATGTACTTTTTAGATTCCAAATCAACAAAATTGTGGAAGACCTGTTATCTGAGCCACAATGTTTCTAAATTTTATTAAGGGCACTGTTCTGCTTTTGTATTCTTTTTGTTACTAACATTGTTTTGGTTGTTTTTTGGTTGTCGATACGGTTACTTTTGTGTTGAAACTTTACACCTATGCTTTACTCTCATGAGTCTATCAGTCCTGATTAAAATTCTAAATTATATACCTTGGCCTACAACTAAAATACTTTTAGTTTAAAATATAAAAATTTCAAACATCACAATCTAATCTCATCTATATAAATACACAATTTCAGTGGGGGATGTATTGGAATATGAAATATACTTTGCCTTTGCTTATATACTATCTATTTACCACTGTGACAATTCTGTCAGGAATCACTCATGACATAGATTTAACCATTTATTGCATGAAATGCTAATACAATTTAGTTTCTGCTGTATGTTTCCACTCTTTTCTGGTGCTCCCTGGTGTAGGATTTAGAGCATGACATACAGATGTCAGATACAGAATACCAACAGCATAGCAACACTTGACAATAGGGAGCACTTTACAATCCCCATGGGGTACAACAGATATCTCAACCGCTTGCTTAGGTTAATACAGAGCAGAACCAACCAGGTGGAGGCTGGGGTGGTCGTGGGCAAAATTCTGCTCAGTAAACTTAACTTAAAAAAGTAAACAACTAATTATGTTAGGTGTACACTTGGAGCATGGGTAATTACATATCCATTATGTGTAATAATCAGCCTATCTCTTGGGTGTGAGACATACTACCTAGTTAGTTTAACTTATATACATTTTTTGTCGTGTTCTATGTTGAAGTTACAAAAAATGACGCCTCAAACCTGTTTCTGTTTATCCTAAATTGTTTATTCACCAGTTGCTGTGACAACCCTTGTTAGAACAAGAAGAAAGAAGAAAGAAAAAATCAACCTACCAAGTAATTGCAGCATGATTCCTCAACCATAAAATAAAAAAAATATTTAAATATTTTTCATTACCTGCGGCCTGACAAGAGTGTTGTATTCCCCGGGAATTGCTGCACTCATGGTGGTGGTATAAACAGTAATTCTGAGAATATTAAAATTAATTGAAATAAAAAATTCAATTAAATCAATTAGACAATGTTCAATGTTTATTTATGGGTATTACATAATTCAACATAAACGGGATGGTGTCAGAATAAAATAAAAACATGTAGGCTACCAATAGGTTTTTGGTTAAAACTATCAAATTACCATTGTGCTTCGTTGACTGCTTAACAGCCATGTTAAACAAAGGCCTGGTTCTATGTTTTGCTAAGGCACTGAAAGCCTCTCTGTGCCCGAATACCAGACCATGTCCAGATATTTACACCCAACAAGCGAAAACGAAAGATAAGGCAAAAAACTATAGCTAAATACTGTGTGTTAAAACCCACTTACCCATTGCACACTGGATACACAGACAAAACCTGTACACAAGGGAAAGGCAAGTGTTAATACTAAATAATATGTTTGGATATTTTAATAAGTTAGAATTTCAGCTTGATTTCGATGTGTTTGTATAGCCCATACCTGATAAAGAGTAGCCAAGTTTATGTTTTTCTGTCCGGTAGCATTCATCGCCTTGACGGCTTCGTCTCTAAAAGTACAAAAATAATATGCACGACTATGCCATCACAAACCAATTTATGTTTTCCTCTTTAATATCCAGAAAATGAATGTATTCATGAAATTAATACATTGAAGATGATTATGACTTTGCATACAAATATTTCTAGCTATCAGGATCACCACTCACCTTCGGCGATGTCCACCGCCTTTCGAAGGCTGCCAATGGTCAAAGTTTGTCTCTACACGGTACCATCTAGAAATGAAAAACACATACAAACATATTATCTAAATCCATACCCAAACACTGCCCACAGCTGTCTCTGTGGATCATTGCATCATTGTCATTGGTTTACTTACCCTCCGTTCAAAGGATCCAACGGCCAGATATCGGCAGGGCCATTCCTGTCCCTGGTTATTACCGTTCCTTCCCCCGGCCGCACCCCTGCAATGATGTAGTAGACCCCTGTGATAATGGGGGTCTTGGACAGCCTAAGAACAGCCTCCTGGAAGTCCACTGCTCCTTCTAAGGTCTATGGGTGGGGGGGGGGGGGTATCACATATACACACTGTTTGCACAAGTATTTTTTATCTCTGATCACTGATGTTACTTTCTCTCATTTTCAGTGTAGGCTTTCTTTACCTATGTCTGATGACTAAGCCTTTTTATTGTCCAGGAGAGTGTATGGTCCTACTTTATGGCAGAAAAAATTCAGATTTCTTGATGTGTACAATTATTTTGTAATTAAACAAACCCTGAAAACAACATTTCATGGAGATTCTGATAGAAATTTAAACTTTTAAGCTTGGTTGACTCACATTTTTCGTTCCTTGCATCTAGGCATGACACATGAGATGGGTGTGACTTTGCTACACTATTGACCTTTGTATTTATGAATCTGTTTAGGGTTGATGGGTTTAGTTTTGAATCAATATACATTTGAGAGCTCGCCAGGGAGAGCTAACAGAAGTTCCATGCTAGCGCTTATTATTTGTGGGATTACAAAGGAAGCCAGGCGACGGGCATTTTGTTCATTTATCATTGTTATTAATAATTGAATGGCTACACTTTGTTGTCGATTAATGATGTCATGATGATTCTAATATTTCTTAAGTTATTTATCTTTTAAATCGTTGACCAATAACAATAAACCACTTGAGGAAAAGCTGACTATTTGCCACGTTATATTATTATATCTTTAGAAGCCATGACAAAATTTCCAATAATTAGCTCCAGAACAGGCCCTGAATTTGTAGGGGTCATGACCCCACTGCGACTCACCTCCCTGATCAACCAGCTGACCGGGGATCTCTTCAAAAGGAGAGCAGAGACTATGTTCTTCCACCAGTTCCACCAGCGATCCTTACCTGAGTACAAGCCACCAACAAGCAGTACACACAAGGTTGCTGTAGGAGAACAATGCACTGAATCTTTACAAAAACGAAATGTTGGATGAGATGGAAAGCGTGGTCTTACCACGCTGGTTCCCAGATATGGTGAACCTTTTGGGACTCTGTCCTGTCCACAGGCCCACGTAACCAGCAAACGATGTGCCACGATACGCCACCTTTAAGGTAAGTTAAAAATAAATAAACACTAAATGGCTTAAGGTTTTCTTTTTCTTTTTGTTCTTTACGGCAATAATCTTTGCAGCTGGACAACATCGTACTATAACGCCAAATAAAGGTTTAATAACTCACCTGCCCCTTCTTCATAAAGTGTATGTTGACAGTCAGATTCCTCAGTACTTCCTTTGGATAATCAAGGTTTCTACCATGGTACACATTTCCTTTGCTGTCTTGAGCAACAATGCTTGTACAAAATCTATGAATAAATACAAGAGTGTGGTCATTCATTCAAGTGTTGGATCACAGTTTTGGGAAACTCTTAACATACATTTACCAGTATTTCCATTTTCTAGACAACTTATTAAATTTCAGTGGGGCAGATGCTACTGGCGTATGACCACACCCACAATTTGTTGTTGTAATATGTATATATTAAATACATAAATATAATATTGTATTATACATTATTATATATATATATATATATATAATAATGTATAATATTATATATATATATATATATATGCTTCACATCACTCACACCCGTGGTCCATATATCCCCTTGTCCTGTGCACACAAAGTAGACATGGGAAACAAAACACAGCGTTTCTCTTTGAGCAACCACATAGCTATTATTTATTTTCATACCATGCTCGGGGAAAAGTTATCTTCTAAGTTTCCCACCTATTCTTCGTTTGTTGGATAATGTTTATGTCCGGTTTGTCTGGGCCAAGCTGTTTGATTTCTAACTTCTCTTCCAATTTTAACCTCTCAAATATTTGTTTTTTAACAGAAACTCAACCCTGTTATTCACAGGTGCAAAACCACTCGCAATATTTGCATCTGATATAGAAACGACGAAAGATACGCGGGGAATAATTTGAGTTAAAATAACAACAGTTTTAGAATATGACCATGGGGCAGACTACTTTACCACCATATAGGCGTCTTTTAGCGCGGATTGCAATTCTTATTCCAGCCTGCAGGGTTATACGATAAACATACGGAGGAACGCGGTCGCTGATATGTCCTGCCCCACATTGCATGACACTTTAAACTCAACTAGAATCGCCACCATCATCCAAAATTTGATGTCAACTGACCAAAATAGTCGGAAAGCCAACAGAAACTATAGATAGTTAATGTGAACCTGCCCATACGGACGGCACGCGCCTGCAGTAAGTTACAACAGTCACATTATTAGTGACGCTGTTGTTATTTCGCGATTATAGCAAAGACCTACATCATGTAATGCTTGGGAATATGGTGTCTGGGCATGGAAAACATACTTACGCAGATATTTCATAGGCAAAGTTAAGCAGGATAATGTCTGAAACGCTGGCTCCGGAGAGAGAAGCCATGCCACGGATCTCGCCTGCGTAAGGCTCTGGAATATACTTCTCCAACGCAAGCACCACTGGAGTCACAGCTTTATGGACCCATTTTGGAACCGTGGTGCTGAAATAGTAATTCGAGTAGTTATCCATTTGTATATATAGCTATCCTGCTCTATACATATAGAGCTCTGGAACAATATATTATTACTTTACAAGAAGACAAATAATCAGAAACTTACTCAATTATTTCAGACATTGCGGCATTCAGATACTTAATGTCAAATACTTTCAGTATTGGCGCCCATCGTGTTCCGGGGGGATCGTCCAGGCTTATGTTCAATAAATGGGGTGCAAACTCTGTAGTGCATGGCACTATGAGGGAAAACAAAACCAATGCGGACCACATATTCATGCTATGTCTCTATCCAGGAGCCAAAAAACAAAAGCATAAGGAAATGTGCAGAGGTTCGCGTCCCGAAGACTTCCGTGTTTTGGGGTAGTAACGGGTGGCCTGACGTAGGGTAGGCCTACATTATTATTCAATTATTTTCTGAGAGTGTTGTGTTGTATCACAAGATTGGCTACAACTTGGAATGTGCTGACATATCGCCTGATATCGACATGGCTATTGACATGTGTTGTCATATTGTGTTGTAATTCTGGCTTTTTGAATTAGGTAACTAGCGTTTGCATATGGGAAGGATTTTGTGCCACGGTATACTTACCCCCTGATAGGAAGTGTGCCCCTTGCCGGCTGGGATGAAATTGACGCGAGAAATGACTAATCTTAACTGTTTTTGAATGAACAAATTCCTTACAAGATGTTAAATAGCAGCATGTTTGGATCCAGCTTCGAAACAGTACTAAACAGTACTAGTAAGTAATTTACTAGGTAGTAGGCCTAAATTAAACATTGTCAAAATATAAATATATAAATATATGATGGCCTTGATTTTTCAGTCGACATTCTCAATTCAGTGCAGGTAATAATAAGAAGCCTAAAGCATTTATATTGATAGATGAGCCATGTGCTACTTTTCAAATTTAAACTTCGTTGACAAAACTACAATACTAAAACGATGAATTAAACAATCAACATGATATCACTATTTGTCATTGACTTAGATGAAATCTAAATGCACGCCAGGGTCATAGTTAGTCCGGGAGGGCCGCCCCGACGCCCCCGACGCATGATGACGCACGCTCGTACGTAGGTGACCGTTGATTGTGTGGTATCATATCAACACAAGGGGGCGTGCGCACCTCATCAATGAACCACCACCATGGCTGTACAGTTATTCTGATCATTGGATTCTGATGCTGTTCAAACTTCGTCAAAGGGATCAGCATTATTTTTCTTTTTATTACAAAATGAAAACAAAGCCACTTTTTTAAAATATAACATTGAAAGCTTACAGACAACAACTGTAAATGAATTCGACTTTAAAGTATTCATAATACTTAGTTGGTGTCATTATCATTTAATAATAAAGTTCACAGTTGCCTCATGCGCTCTTAAAGACTTAATCCACCCTCCTAACCATTCAATACCCATTTTAATGTTTTAACGAATAGGCTTCATCCTCTAATTCCTTATGAATGGCTAAATCATAAATATTCTGTAAATATTCTATTTCTAGGATTTTCGGATATAGATAGTTATTAACATGAAAGAGAAACTTGCTTTTGAGTATATCCTCCAATCTCGTGCCTTAACATTACTTTGTTGTTATGAAGATGATTCAAAGAGACTAAAATATGTGACCTTCATTCTCTGATTTCATAAAATAGTGACAGTAATAAACTAGGATAAAGTAGTAGTAAGCTTTCGTCAAGTGTTCAATGTTATATAATATAAAGTAAAATTCCCCACTTAAACACTATAGTATCATATAAGTCTATCAATTGACTTTTAATATTTCAAATCTGCAACAATAATGTGAGCCTTTACATCTTTCGTTGTAACTAATGAAAATGCACTGAGCGTGGACATGGCAGAGCTGTAATTTGAGGCTCAGTATTGATTTACAGAGGAACGGCTGTTCTATACGTTATGTAAGTCTTGTTATGCAAGTGTGTGTGTTTTCAGGAGCTGAAGGTATTGATGGTTGGAAGCATATCCAAATACAAACTCATAATTCCACATGGGGAAATTTTTTTAATTAATATTTTTTAATGTATATCAACAATACTTTATAGACAAAATATATACAACAAACCACCCTCTGTTACATCTTAAAATAAAATATCCAGTACCTCTTTCATCTTTACAAAACTATTATTTTTGTTTTGAACATTATACATTCACGCTCTTTGTCACAGACATTTGATTTAGTGTAAATACATTGAGACTTGTGTCTGCTTTAAACAAGCAAAAGGCAATAGACTAGAGATGTGTTAGCATGATGCAGATCCGCGGCTTTAGCACAATGCTACTAACGTGTTTTCCTTGGCATACAGCGAACAAACTTTGAACTCCCTCTCTCCCTAGTTACAACAGAAATACACTCAGTGGGTCACGTATCAAAAATAAAGATGTACAAGTTGAAATAAAAGTTTTAAACAAAAAGTTATTATAATACATTACTTCAAAGGAACTCCCATCTATTTGCACAAATAATAACGTGTCACAAACTTATGCTAATGTGAAAAAAACATATGGTGTACATCGTTCAACAGACACAAACCACCGTGGCTGGTTGGTGGATATACCATCCCGCTGAGTACAATAAACCATTGTTTGACCTTGTAGCCGCAAGGTAGTTTATGGATGAAATGCATGACAGAAATCTCTGGCTAGCATTGTACCAGACATTACTTGGTAACATTCTAGTCTTTAAGAATGGTCCTGTTGTTGTCCCTGGGAGAGTTTATGCAAGAGAATAGCAATACAAGAACAGCTCAGCTCAGCTATCGACAGCAGGTAATAATCATGAACTCCTCAAAGCAGCATCTATCTTGGGGAGGGCTTTTTTTGTTAGACATCTAACATTCTTTACAGACCCGTTATGTGCGCAAGCCCATATGATTTACGGTGGGTGGGCATTTTCAGTGCATCACATTATGGGTTGGCTTTTGACATTCATCACAAAGTGTAGAGAAACCAGGCTGAACAAAACAAAAAACTAGTCTAATAATAAAAACTCCTGACTTCTTCACTTTTTTCAACTTTGAACTCATCGTCGTCATCACAGTGTTTCAGAGCTACACGACAGGTGATCTGTAAACAATAAGAATGAGGAGAGCGTTCAGGATTCACAGACTGATTATTGTTACCCTTCAGTCTATCGCGAGCGCACCATGAACGAAGGGGACCACACGAGGCCAGGACCCTCAAGAAAAAGAGATGGAGAGAGGGAGAGATTTGATGGCGCAAACTGCGGTGGTAGACGGGTACCAGTGTCTTTTTGTCCATATCTCAAGTTCTCAACATTCGGTGGGCAGGATTTCAACCAAAATAATAACAATACAAATAATAACAGTTTTAGTCTTTGGTTTCTGTGCTTAAGTGGGGAATATGTTTAAGAGCGTGCCGGAGAGCGGGGGACTCCATGTTGGGGGTCTGGTGGTGTTGTGCCGGGGAACCAGCCCTGGGGGACCTCACCAGAGAAGAGGAGGAGGAGGAGGAGGAAGAGGGGGAGGAGGAGGAGGTAGAGGGGGATGAGGAGAGTGCTTCTGGCTGCAAGCTGCCAGTGGAGCCCACTGTCATGCCCGGTGGGTACATGACGGGCATGCCCCCGGAGTACCAGCACTTCTCCAGCATGGGCAGGTAGGCGGCAGCGGCGGCAGCGGCGGCCGCGGCGGACGGGATGAGGTAGAAGGGCATGCAGAAGGGAGGCTGGTTGTTGGAGAAGCTCATGTAGCCGGACCCGGCCCCCAGCTGAGCGGAGAGGCTCTCGTCCTCGGAAGAGTCACACCTGGACCTCTTGGCTCCGGGCTCCTCGTCGTCCTCGCCACCGCGGTGATGGTGGTGGTGGTGGCGGTCCTCCTGTTTGATGGCGCTCTTGTCGGACGCAGCCGTCGGCTTTAGCGAGCCACCGTCCTCACCACGGCACTCGGTCCGCTGCAGCTTTTCGTGCTCACCGCCGTAACCGCTGTCCGTGTCAGTGTCGCTCCCGCTCTGCTCGCTGTGCCCTCCGTGGGCGTTAGTCCTCTGGATGACGGGGACGCAGTTCATGGCGTGGCCCTCGGGAACACGCGCCAGGGGCTGGCGGCCAGTGCCTCTCTCCGGTATCTCCGAGGCTTGGTGGTGGGCCGAGGTAGAGGAGGAGCTCACGGGATGTGGCAGGACGTCGGACGCCACCTTCTGGATGTGGCTGATGAGGTGGGAGGAGCTCAGGTCTCGGTTGCTATCCTGATTGGCCAGGTATTGCAGGACCTCCTTAGCGCAGAGTTGGAAGCCAGAGCGGAACATATCCTCGCTGTTCTGTGCCGCATCGCCTCTCTGCTCGCCTGGAAGGAACGAAGGTGGTTAGATCACCACATTCTATTCACCAGATTAAGCTACACCACACCAGATCAACCTGCACATTTTAGATTTTTGGTTGAACAAAAAAAAATGGTGGTTGGATTGTTGTGTCTTACGGTCTACATTACACCACTAAAAGTGTAATGAATTCGTCATTATTACTAGGTATTTACATTATTTTGTAACGTTTGACTCAAAACACCTGTGTGCGTGTGTGTGTAATTGTTTATATTTCCAAGTTTGTGAGACTGTAAACATACCAATTTGCAGACCGTTCTGCAGGCCAATGATTTTCTGCTGCTGTTGCTCGAGCACAATGCTCAGGTCTTTCACGTGCTTCAGAGTCAGCTCCAGCACCACCGCTTTTTCCAAATGACCCAGCGTCTAAAACAGGAAGACCTACGATAAGCATGTTGATCTTTCTTATGCAACACGTTCAGCAGCTGAACAGAGGATAAGCCCTCCGCCACGGGGTTGGGAAGCCATGCCATGCTTTTCGCAGATACACACACACGCGCGCGGGCGGGACATGCACGATCAAACAATAAAGCATTGGTTTTATCAATTAATAATAGTGTATTTCACATTTTATATATATAAAATGTATACATTTAATATAGGGAGCAGAACTGTAGAAGCAACGAGCATTCATCCGATATGTACTGTCTCAGAATTGTTGGTCGTCGGTCACACTTGAGAGATATAACGAAGATAAAAACTCACACTCACTGTAAGCTTTAGGTGTTCTGGCAACAAGTCCTTCAACTGTGCGATGCATTCGTTGATTCTGTCACGCCTTTTCTTCTCAATCAATCGGTGAGGCAACTTGTATGTTTCCTGAAAGAGGTAGGAAATAAAGATTAATGTATTAAGAATTTGTATGAATTAATGCATAAACGAAGGACGGTGTCACCGAGAGAAAGAAAGGAAACGTGAGATATTGTTAATAGTTAAACTTCTCTTTACCTTGCTGTTATCCCCACGCTTCAACCCTCTTCTGGGTTTGTACATGTACATGGGATACTCCATTCTATGGGGACAAAAAAATATTCATGGTTATCAATATGTGGTTTTTGGTGTGATATTAAATTCAGATCATGCAAAATGATTTTAAATGATCTCAAAACACAGTTTCAAACATGCCAATGGAAAATAAACTGCAGAAACAGACAATAACAATTATAATACAAAAATAAAATAAACACTTACCCTTGCATGTCTGCTATCTCTAGCGACGGGTGTTTTGGCAAACAAGGAGGCGGCAGCGCACTTGTAATCCTCTCCATATCTCTCCCAAAATGTTCCGGCAGAAATCAACAAAATATCCCTTAATGTTGATAATGCGCGTCTATCTATGTATTTCAGACGTCAAAATGTAGTCGGCTGTCAAGAAACCAAAAACTAATAGAATCCAGTTATTAATAAGAAGAATCTAGATTTGTTTTCAATGTACATTCCGGCTTCAGACCGCAGCACTGTGCAAGCACATACGATGTTGTCACTCTGAGCTCCAGACACGGCAATAGTTTATAGCAGCTCCACGCCCCGACTAGATGTGTGAGAGTGTGGGGCGGTTTTGACTAGGCTACGTGTTAAATAAACCCTGTGACTACAGGCACGTCTCTCTCTCTCCCTCTGTCGGATAATGACCCAGCTCCAGTCACATGAGGCTCACGTGTTGGACGGCGCTTTCAACCCTCGAGGAGCACGGCCCCTTTTTCTGCTGTGAGTAATAACAAGGAGGATCTGCACGAGCCTGGCCCTCCCCCCATTCTAGCGAGAGGTGTCTCGTGTACCACCACGCTCTCCGCTACGCAGTTAGAGCGGAACGTGCGCGGCCACGGTATTTACTAAAAATAAAATTAGGGCCGAATGTTTCGCGTCGTCTTGAAACTGTCCTGCCCATTCCTGTCAATTTGTTATTATTAATGAAAAATAAAGATAGTTGGAATATTAACATCTAGGCTGTAGCATGTTAGTGGGAATAAGAATAGTCGCAGAATAACTCTTTATACTAAGCTATACCCAAATTGTCTTGAATACATAATAACAACCATAACCAACATTCAACATATACCATATTCAATGTTAAAGAGTTTGCAAATAAACGGCTACAGCCCATAGGCCTATTGGCCATAAAATGACTTCAATGCGCATCGTCCCAATAACGACTATATTGTCGAATAAGAAACACGCTACGTTTGAACACATTTCGCTCACAGATATGTTTCACGAATCTATCCATCACGTTCTTCAGGTCTTTATTATTTTGTATTATTTGTTTTACATGTGGGCTGCCTGCTTGTCGAAGCGTGCCCTCTCATACTGTACTCCTCTGCTGCTACACGTGCACATGCGGCGAGAGGAGTATGAGGACGCGGCGGCGGGGTGCTCGCGCTGAGCTGTCACGTTGAGCTCCTCATGGCCGCGCGAGTAACAAGGAGCAGAGCAGCTCTGCCGCTGACGTCATCCGCACGCACCGCATGGGATGGGAGCGACTGCTGTCTGGTAGGGTCACAGACACATCACCCCATGTCCCCGCTCGAAAAGCATATGAGGCGATACTAAATCCAGAGTTCCCAAAGAAGTTTATTTCAAAGGAATCACACCACACCAGTTTCAGTTTCAAGGTTGAAATAGACGATTTTTAAAGAATAATTGTATCCGAATTGGCCGCAGCGATTGTCACGGGGCTATGCACAGCAGTTGTCCTTCTTAAGGTGAAATGTTGGGCTTACAATAGTGCTGACGTGTTTTAGACGACTCATAATATCACAACACTAGGGGTTAAGATGAATATAGTTGTTGTGCACATCGAAAAGTATAAATAATAAGGACGGATGCCATTACTTTTATATTTTAGGCTTCATATTTAGACAACTTTTCTTGTACATAGCCTCGTCTATTGCTTTTTTTTTGTAAAGGTTAACCCTTATGTAAAAAGTAAACGGTATCCCGAGCCTTTTAAAACTAGTCGCTGTAACTCACGTCTTAACTAAACATAGATTTTAGAAGTTTATTATTTGTGGTAGTTGTTATTGTTTACCCAGTTTCACATTGCTTGCCGACAACGAGCGTGGGCCAACAGCATTTAAAAGTAAAGAAACACGTCTGAAAGAAAACATGTCACGTCATTGCCACCCTTTCACTGTGAAACTGAAACTCTGATATCAAGTGGTTGTCATGTTTGTTACCTTAAGACCACCGTCATATTCTCCGTAACTGAAACATCCCCCATGACTTGTTTTTAAACACCCTCATTATCATTTGATTTAACTCTTTAGATATATTATACACACCTAGTGTAATGCCAAACCCAAACTCAAGAAGCACAGGATAGTTGCATACAATTAAATAAATACTTCTACTTTAATGTACAAATTGACACTGCTTAGAATGGAAATATTGTGGCTTATTTAGCATTTTTTTATTCTCCTGGAAATGTACCTACTTACAGTATACAAAAGCAATGGTTAAAGCAATGATTGTATGTACACTTACAAAAATACTGTCCCACTCATAAAAGCAATTCCATAAATTAATAAATAAATAAACAAAAAATATTAAATACATAGTTTTGGATAATTAAGACTTTGCAGCTATGCAAGATAAACTAAATTTCCACTGAACTGGAAAAAATAATAAAAAGGCACATACAAAAAATGTGAGACGCATTTTGGTCATATTCTAATGATTCGTTATTAGCTGTAAACTCCTGAGCATAATGTATTAGCAGCACTGACACACATAAATATATAAGATCATCATAAAACAAGCTTTCAAATAAGACAGCATTGGACAAACAAAGGTGTATATATATATATATATATATATATATATATATGACACAGTAAACTATCTTGTGTGCCTTTGAATTGTTTGCAATATACACAGCAAAGAAATAAAATAAATGTAATTGAAATAAAAAATAATAATAATTGGGCTGGCATATTAATTATAATTAATATTATTTTCTTATCACTTCTATATTAGGATTTAATTCAACAGATCCATACGGAGACAAACATGACACGACAGAAGAGTGCAAGCTCTCAACCCTTACAAAACAATTCAAGACTCAAGTCCACATATATAAAGGTTGCATAAGATTGAGTATTGCACCAAAAGACAAAGAAGGAAAGTTAATAAATACTGCTTAAACCATTAGAAAAAAAGCTTTAAATGGGACTTTTCGTGTAACTTTCCAGTCCATTCGGCTTCTCCGTCGTTCAAGTTCATTCAGTAAAGGCCATGTATTGAACAAAAATCCCATTCGTCTCTACATAGAAAAGCACTTGGCACCACGGGCCCTGGTAGGGCCACATACATTAGGCTTACTGAGTCGTACCGGATGGAGTCACCACGAGCACGGGCTAGACATTATAAGACATGATACCGTCACTAACCTACTTGTGCTTTCTCTAAAACGTTTCATACCATTATAAGCTGTAGCTACGCGGATCACACCACACAGACACCCAGAGCAGAGGCTCGGCAGTCTATCGGAAGTCACCCCCTCATTGGGTGCTCGTGTTGGGTCAAGTTGTCGCTATGCGGGCTGCTGGGGGTTGGCGTTCATGTGCTGCGGATGGCCCAATAGGCCGATGCGCTGCTTCTGCTTCCGTTGCTCTGTCATCTGACGAAGAGAGAGAAGAGAAAAACCGAAAGGAGGACATTTTGTTGATCAGTTATTACCTGTGAATATACGCTGGGCCTCTGCTACTGGACTGTGGTCGGTCTGTGCGTGTCGGGTGCGCCTTCTGTTTGTGTGTTTTGTTTGTTCAATCCAAAAGGGAGAAGTAACTCTTGACTGCAGATGTTTTTAGCACTGAAGTGCGTTTTACCAAACAGATACGATTCTTCAGAAATCTTAACCACAACACTCATCCAGAGAATCCTGTGGCTCTGACGTAAGCCTGACTGTAAATAAAACTCACTCTATTTTCAAAGTTAGTTTAGTCAAGATATATGCACAACCACTTAGATTTTTTTGAATAATGACTTTGTGAATTATTATGATCCGACAATGGCACTTTTGGCAAACTTTGAATATGTCAAGTAATGTGTGTTCAGGAAATGGGTCTCCTCACAGGATGCAACCTCCTCTAATAAACAAGGAGGCATCAGAAACTAACAGGCAACCTTGGTGTATATGCTGTAAGGATAAACTTATCTGTAATGCATATGGATATGTTTAGTTGAGTTGCTTTTATTTGAAAAACTTTGAATAATTTAACAGGAAAACTTCTCTACTGTATTTACACACACACACACACACACACACACACACACACACACACACACACACACACACACACACACACACACAC
>JAOSLM010000026.1:15100290-15111021 GCA_025629765.1 Eleginus gracilis | reverse complement strand
CACAAACCACCCACCCACACACAAACCACCCACCCACAAACACAAAACACCCACCCACGCACACGCACACGAAACACACACACACACATACACACACACACACACACACACGCACACGCACACGCACACACACGCACACACAATGTGTATGATATATGATATCATTGCATTTGCGAGAAACTGTACCTTGTGTTTAGTCTACTTTGTGAGTGTCATGGAATGCAGACTTCGCCCAGATGCCGCCAAAGCGCACAAGGAGCGCAGGAAAGAAGGATGACTGAAGGAACAAGGGGAGGGGTGGGGGGGAGGGTGTATTAGAGAGCGAGAGAGGAGGAGTGAGGGTTGTTTCGTGTTCGGTGCAAAGATCGCGCCAAAGGATTTCAGATTTTCCAAATTGTCCAGAATCGATAGGCTGTACTGCGGCAACACTGTGTCCGTGTACTTATGGCATTATCGCGTCTTTCATGGGTAAGTTTTGCTTTGTCTCCCTGTGTTTTCCTTAGATTATAGCTGCGATGTAATGAAACCAAAAGCTCCGTTGTCCGATGTTTTTTAAAGTTGTTTTATGAAATATGACATAGCCCTGCCTCTGTCTTTTATGAAGGTAGACTTACAGTGGGGAACAGGCGATATGGATTTAGCATTTGAAAAAGCAGTTTTTAGACCAAAATAAGGGAAAGTTTGTAATCGGAGGTTGTAGTAACAGGTGGATTTCGTTCTGAAGGAAAGCTCTATTTGACATGTTTCATAAAAAATCTATAAATAGAGCCCACAGCATCATAATTAACGCTGTGTATCCGCCCTTTCATAATCACACCAATGACATTAGCCCAATGGTAATTACAGTCATGTTGGTTAATTAGTTTATTGTGTAGTTCTGGCAATAATAAGCCAAATATGTAAATCGTTTGTACACCTACAAATATATCAAAACATGTCCTTGCGTTAAATGAATAATTAAGAATTATTCCATATTGACATATGATGTATTGACATATTCGATTCAATGATATATATGGTATACACATAGTATGGGGACATACAAGAGAACTCCGCAGAGCATTCTCGACAGCGTCATTAAATGAATTGCTAGGCAGCATTACAATGAGATCGATGGGGATCCGTGAAGTAGTGCAGGGCAGAGGGCATAGCGATCCAATGAAGATAAGAAGTTGGATGACAGCTAGGGAAAATGTTTTATGTTGACAAGCACTACATAGTGTCTATGTGTACACAACCTTGGATCCGCATGCTCTCTGTAAGTGTAGTTTGGGGGCTTTGAGTGTGTTCTATGCCTTTATCATTCCAAAGCTCAGGGTGAAGAGGAGGGAGAGGTAAATGAGTAGGAGGAGCAGGAGTATTGGGAGGAGGAGAAGGAGGGGATTGGAAGGGGGGCAGGATATGGGCTATATGGAAGGGGGCCAGGATTGATTTGGAAATGTTTTCCTGGACTCACAAATACAATGATGGTTGTAATGATAAGGATGGCATGAGTGTGGTTTGTGATATCAAAAAGATTATCAGCTTATGTGTTATGTGGTTTACCATCATCCAATCTCCCAGACTTTTACCAGTGGTTTGGGTCCATCTCGGTCTCACCTCAGACATGGTATGGCTAAACACAGGTGTAGTCATAGCAAGCTACGCTCCCTTTGATTACATACTTTAGTACAGAGTCATTTTCTGATCTGGGCCTGATTTATTCCACCTAACGCACCAAGGCAGAACCTCAACCACATCCAGCCATCCCTAAGCTGCTTTTTGTTCACTACACTTAACCCTACCAAGACACACTAAGGACGTTTCTACCACCTGAGTTTAACCATACACCATTTGGGACAGGGTAATCATTCAGGTCCCTCTTGCATGCATTCTTGAGATGCAGACTCTCCCATGCACAATTATACATACAAATAGAGTCATCCACATGATGATGATCAACAACAACTTGGACTGTGAAGTGTTTCTTTAAATCTTTGAGAAATTATTTGAGAAACAATAGCACCTTTATTTTGCATTTCTGTACATCCTGCTTTCTCTCTCTTTCTCTTGCTCCTCCCTTTCAGTCTGGGTCATAACATAGTCCTGACGGACTAAGCTAGGGTCCGTCAGGCCCCCCCCTGGTGCCCCCATGGTGGAAAAAGTGTTGCTAAAGGGACGTCTAGATAGGCAAACATAAGAGCAGGTGTCCTATCGGCTGCCCTTCACAAAGAACACAATTGCGTATAAATACGTATAAATATAAAAAAAATTGTCCTATGAGGGCCATTCTAGAAGGGAAAACATGGTCCCTGTGGGTGCCCTTCCAATGGAGAAGGGTGCCCTTATCAAGGGCCCTCTGTGCTGCCCCGGCATGACATTTTTGGCGTTGTAGTAGAGAACATGGGATGCAGGGTACTGCTACAGGGGACAAAACATGACGTGCCCAATCATGTGCCCAAGAAGGGCCCCTTCAGAGGGCCAAATGGGATGCAGTGCAGTAAAGGCGGGCCCTACATGCTGGAGTGTGTGGGAACGTCTCTTAATGGTACCCCTACAATGTGATAAACATTAGGTTCCCTCCAGGGGCATTTCTGATTAAACATACTCATGAAGTGCCATCTTAGATGCCCCTCCAAGAATATATGATGAAGCCCTCGCATGCCCTTGCAATGGAGAGAAAATAGAAATATCAAAGAGAAGTGTTAGTATTTTTAATCTGGATCTAGCCTAATAACATAATGTTAATCTTAATCAAGCATGAAGACCATTTCCTCAAAAATGATGCATCAAAGCTTTCTGCGCCCTGGTTGTGCCAAATGTCATGTAGTAGGAGCATTTCAAATTGTTTTGCTCTAGTGCTTAAAACGCCAAATGCACTCCCTATTTCTCTCTCGCTCTCTCTCTCTCTCTCGCTTTCTCTCTGGTAAATGGACTGCATTTATATGCTTTTACCTAAAATGCCTTACAACATTCACACATTCATGCACACATTCACACACCAATGGCGGTGTCAGCTTGCTCTTTCTTCTACTTATATGTTTTGATTTGTTAACGATATGCTAACTAATTTATTAATCCATGTTTTTTTATGGTTGGTTAATCATTCAATTGAATGCATGTTTATTGTTTTTTATAAGTTGTTTATAATGAGTTCATCCACATGGTTGCACATCTTTTGTTGATTCATATATTTTGTATTTTCTCATAATCTTTTCCCTTTCTTTTCTCAAGGTTGTTGTGTCACATGTGTAAACTACCGTGGGATAATAATTTAGTTTGCAGATAATTTTATATCATCAGTACATTTGTGTTATTATAATGCCTGATTTATATAATTTAAATTGAATCTAAAAGATTAACGTGTCAATAGATTTTTTATCAAATAAGCCAATTTCCTGATAAAGTTTAATATTAGAGACATAATAATACAGAAAATTCACTATTATCTGGGGATAAATCCTCTTCAAAATCAACCTTCAATTTAATCAGAGTTCAAGTCTACAGTATAGAGAGCTCTCTAAAAGTTTTTTTCGGTTTGGGGTAATTTCCATTGAAGACCCCAAGTGACACCACTGGAGAGGCCGAACTGAAAGTGGATCTAAACCTTTCAGATAAAAGTTAAATGGGGAGAACTCAACTGTCAAAATAATTTGCAAAATGAATTGGTTGCCTGTAGCTTCAGATTAAGCTAAAGATAGCTAGTCAGTAAGATAAAAAATATATTATTGTAGTTGGTCAGCAAAACTTAAAGGTCCCATGGCATGCTACTTTATGGGTGGGGGTGTGGCCCTGAGCAGCTTGCGGCCACGGTACCATGCGCTGGTGTTTACAGTGGATGTATCGCTATGGCGAGGCGCACACAGCTTTTGGCCATGTTCTGTTAATATTCTAGAACACTCAGGGTGCTCCTGCGGGAGTCCAGAAGATCTAAATGAATTATACATAGATATCTATATCATTTAATATATATTATCACGGCCAAAAGCTGATATCCAGACGATATTATGAATCTCAAACAACTGCGTTGGGTTCTCCGACGTCTCTGGTTCTTCCACTTCCACATCAATCTGAAGTAGACTGAACCACGACATGGATGAGAAAGGGATTGTTGCCCACGATTGTTGACCACCGCCCGCGGCGGTGGTGCCTTGCAGTGGTGGTGCCTCGGCAGCGGGGCTCTGGCGGGAGACAATCGCGGGCAACAATCCCTTTCTCCTCCATGTCGCGGTTCATGTACTTCAGTGAGTCAAAGCCAAAGTTCCTTTCCCCTAATTCCTTCTCAACCATGGCTGAGATAACCCCTACTACGAGTCTCGTTGTCGAAATACCAGAGACGTCAGAGAACCCGATGTGTTATGCGCCATAACACCAATAGCAGAACTGTAATCTAAATAACAAAGAAGTGTACAACAGTCGTAGCTCATTGTTTCATTGGACGGGCCAAATCTCTGGGCGGGCAAAGCAGAGAAGGGGAGGTAACCTGGCCCCTTATGACGATATTTGGGGCCTAATTTGAAATCGGAGCGTCTGAGCATTCATTTTTCAAAGGCGGAGCAATAAATATAAATAGCATCTATGAAGTCATCAGCTGAGGATCACATCACCCACCTCTAGTGGGTTATAACTTATCTTTAAATAATAAATTATTATTATTATTTAAATAATAACCCTTTCACACTTGAACTTAAATCTAAGTTTCTCTACCATTAAATGTGGCATTTTCTACTTATTTTACTCTACACATAATGCCAGATAATAAAATATGCCAGTACATTATTAACCTGTGTGTTGCAAATGTCTGGCAGCAAAGATGAAGTCTGTGATCCAAGCTGCAACACAGAATTTATGTAAGTATACATAGTTTACGTATATAGTTGACCCACTATTAAGGTAATATAGTTTTGCAATACTAATAAATATATATATTATATATCCGCTGAATGAAAATTGGAATTAATAAAGTACCAAACCAAATATATATATTTAACAGCGATTATAAGATGCGTCTGACAGCATTGTCCCTGCCAGATTTGCCACTGGGGTCAATTACGGTTAGAAAATAACTTGAATAACCTGAAATGTTCAGGAAGATAAATAATTTACTTTGATACAAGTGAATAATGCATTCATATCAACCCAGTTGCCACAAGAAGATATTGGTATTTTTACATTTCTGTGAACCACAGGTATTTTGAATTCAATAGATTCAATATACCCAAATTAAGTTTCTAGATGTGTTAAAGTGTGTTTTAACTGGCGGGTTTCGAGTGCTTTTTGTGTTTTCAGGGAATATAATGGGAGTAGGCTAGTTTCTGGTTATCAAATAACCCAATATTTTGTGAGTCACTACCTGTAATTCCACCAAACTTATCATTTTGGTTGTGCCCTGATTCATATAGGGCTCAAGAGTCATTATTGCATTCCATTAAATGGTGTGTATTTCTAACCTGACTCTGCCAGATGGATTGATTCACATTTGCTCAGCTTGATTCGTATTTGCTCAGCATATCCATCTGGGAACCTTCTTTTGGGAAGGGGCGAAAATACTGGTTACCTGATTGGATAAACCATCTGTCTTGTGAGAGACGGTCCAAATCAGCCAATCAGATCAACAGAAGCGACCATGTTGTTTAGACTGAACAGTCGCTTCTCGTTGCGTCACACCTAAACCACCTCAAAACCAACGCAGATTGGCTGTTCGTTTGGCGAACGGCTCGATCACAGGTTACCAGACTGATCTGCGAGTAAATACAATGGAGCTTGCGAGATCAGGATGGTCTCACCAGGCTAATGTATTTCTGCTATCTTCTCGTGATGTCGTGATGAGGGATTGCATAATCTTTTGCAAAAATTCTTTCTACAAGACCATTTATTGAAAAATAAGTTTAATGATGGAGGAATGCAGATTTCTAAATAATTATCATTATAATTGAAATAACTATAATAATGGTATTTTAAATTATATAATTATAATTTAAACCATGTCAATGTTATAACTTTCACAGTTGGTGTTTAGTACCTTGGCTGGTGACGTAATATATCTTGTTTATTTTGGTAGTGAATATGGAATACGGGTAACAGTTTTCACAACAACTATATATGGCCTAAGAAATATGTATGGTCACAACTACCATAATGTATCACTATATATCACACTAATTAGCTAACTTTAGCTTAATCTGAAGCTACAGGCAAACAATTTGTTTGCAAAATGCCTCATTGCCAAAACCAATGACAGAATATGGAAAATTGAGTTTTCTCGCTTTAGTTTTTTGGTTTAAAATAGAGATACAGTTAATGACTGTTTTATCATTTATAGTTTTTTTTCATATTGATGGGAAAAACGATTATACTTGAGACCCTGAGCAGAGATCAAACCCGACCATTGAACCATTGAACAACAGTCCAAAATCTCCAGAGCGCATTAACAGCTGATCTCCGAAAGAGTGACCATGTAGGCATAAACGCTATGTGTCTCTTATGCTGGTTGACTCTGAAAGTTACTCAATCAAGGTTTAATAGTTATTTGGTTTGGGCTTATTGTGGTCAATAGAGTAAGGGTTTAATACGTTCAAAAGTTAACGTTTAATGGAGTTGGTAGAAATGGAATATAATATTAATTTAAATTAGAGCATAATTCCACCATGATTCCAGTTTTCATGACCAAAGAACGAGCCCTTTATATCTTTATAGGGGGTGGTGGGTGCTCTTCTATGGAGGCCGCCATGTTGCACCACCATCTTCATACATAGCCCAGATCACACCTTGGTATCCAAGTGTAGAATAGTGTAGCTAATGGCAGTTAATGGATGACAGGGATTATGAAAACTTGGCAATAATTATTAGTCCATAGATCATTATGGATTCAGTAAGAGGATTGTGTGTGGATAAATGTACATAGGCTGTTACTGCAGCAATGACCTATAATATGTACAGTGACCATGGTGTCTATACCAAAGACAGCATTTTGTTTTGGGTTCAACTGGTTTACCTACTGGCACCATACACAATCCAGGCCATTCCAGGCCACCATTGTCGGTGGAAAAGGAGGTTGTGACAGGGATCATTCAGGTGGTTGCAGTCTGCAACCTCCTGAATAGTTGCAACTCACAATACTTCACAATCAATCATATTCATTATTATATTATTATTATATTAATAGTTGTGAATAGTTGGACCTTTTATAAGGTATTTTGTTAAATGTTTCATTTAGATTTAGGTTTTTGTTAGTGTTCTATGTTAGTTCACCATCATTTATCCAAGTGAAATGCATATCTGTAACTGTGTAAATAAATTGCATTATAATCTAAGGAGGAAGTACTGTCATAGAATGACCGTGTGCAGCAATGGTCATAGCATGACTGTGAGCAGTCACAGGAATCACTGATTTGGGACAAGAACCTCAACTTCAAAAATATTAAATTGGTAAAGTAAATTCATCTTCATGGTATAAAATGAAAGTATAAAACTTTTCATTTATAATCTGATATTAGTTATACTCTTCCTAACAGATATTGTGCATGATACAAAAGTAAAATAAGATATGTATGAGCCGCTTAATGACATAAGCATAAATGCTGTGATAAAAGTAATATAGCACGCTGACACATCTGAGCGAAGATGATGAGCATATTCTCATTGTTGCATGTGAAGACTTGACTAGGCTGACTGTGCTGCTCAATGGGACGCACTTCGTTGCTGTTGGAGAAACAACACTCGACAGCATGGTGTCCCTGTCCACACTCCTACTTCTGCGTAAGGATCATCAGACATGTCGGCCAGTGTGGTTATGATGCAGTGTGGAAGAGAGTGTGAGAGTGAGAGAGAGAGGGGAAGAGAGATAGATAAGGGGGGAGGGGGGGGATTGAGATAGAGTGACAGAGAGATAAAAGAAGAAGGCAAGAGAGAGAGAAGGGGAAGAGATGGTAGATAGATAGCAATATGGCAAGATAGAAAGAGACAGAAGAGAATAACGCCATATGACCTAGCATAATCATGGTTCTATAGAGGAATAACTATGTATAGCCATGTAGAAAGATGAATAAATTAATTTTCAATGAATCATAAAATAAAACCTTTTTTAATGTGAAGGGAATTAAATATATTATAAGTTCATTAAATAAACCTCATATGAATTGTCTTTCTGATGTTATTGGCTATCTGAATTATTGTTATTATTGTTCTGATGTTATTGGCCAACTGTGCCCACATTTATTTTGTGGAAATATGTTTATAATGGTATTGTAACAGCGTCTGCTCTGGATAGATTTCACACAGTATCACTATAGCAACCCTTTTTAGCTTGCATTTTCTCTTTGCAACTAGTTAGCAGAACAGTGTATTATTATTAAAAAGTGTATTATTATCAGGATAAAGATGTTGATGTGTCGCATGATAACACTTGATTTTAGGTTTATCAGCAATCTGTTTGCAGAGGCGAAAGTAAACACAAAGCACATTTATACTGGTACTATCGAGCTGTTATTCAAGCTGGTCGGTCTGCTTCCAAAATATGATGACCATAAAGATTACACCCACAGCAACTCTCCATTCCTACTCCCTGTATTTTTAGCACTTCTTTCCTAGAATTGAACTTAGGTTCTTAGGAGATGCATAGTCATAGCTCTACTACTACACAACCTATGGCTCTTTTGCTCCAGTCTCCAGTGATACTCTCCAGTGTACTCACTTTGTGTTCCTGTCTGTCTTTTTTTCCCTTCTATTTTCCTAGGCTGTAACTGTTTGGATTGTGAAGACACATTTCCTCGATCAAGCATAAGGGAGTCATTTCCAATTGCAACACGGCTGTCTGATTCACAGGGCCTAATGTCAGCAGTGCTGCTCCTGACTATTACTCAGGCTGACTGAACCCTCTGGCGTGGAGGGATGCGTGGAGAGGCTAACCCCAGGTGTTGATGTGACGTTAGGGGGCAGTCTCCCCCACCCCCAGACTATCATGATGGAACCTGGTTTTGCAGCTTCTCCGGATCGCCTCCACCTCAGCAGTGGTAACTACAACGCCGTCTACAACTGGAGCGTTCTCCACAACGACACCAAGGGCAATGAGACGTTGTCCCTGAAGGACTTTGTGTACAGCACAGCGCTGGGAGTGTTTCTGGGGCTAGTGTCTCTGTTGACGGTCCTCATGAACCTTCTGGTCCTCTATGCCGTCAGGAGGGAGAAGAGCCTGCACACTGTAGGGAACCTGTACATCGCCAGCCTCTCGGTGGCCGACCTGATAGTGGGCGCCACGGTGATGCCCCTGAACCTGGTGTACCTGCTGAAGGACGAGTGGTTGCTGGGCCGTGCAGTCTGTCAGTTTTGGCTCATCATGGATTACGTGGCCAGCACAGCCTCCATTTTCAACCTCTTCATATTGTGTTTGGATCGCTATCGGTCGGTCAGGCAACCTTTGAAGTACCTAAAGTATAGAACGAGGGGACAGGCGTGCCTGATGATCTCTGGGGCCTGGCTGCTGTCGATGATGTGGATTGTTCCTATTTTAGGATGGAGATGGTTCACCCCCGTGGAACTCAAACCGGAGGATGAGAATAAATGTGATACAGATTTTCGCTTTGTCACCTGGTTCAAAGTGATTACTGCTATATTCAACTTCTATGTGCCCTCTATTTTAATGCTGTGGTTCTATACGCACATCTACTTGGCAGTGAGGCAACATCTGAGAGAGAGAGAGAGGATTGTCCATCCAACCGATTCATTTGGCGATAATGAGATTGAACATAGCGCTCTTAACCCAGAGGTAAGTGCTTGCAAATCACCGATGAGAAACAAAGACCCTTTGGGTAGATATACTAAGAATGACCATTTGATGGACCATAACACCCTCGATCAAAGATATTCTCTCGAAGAAATGGCAAATCTGAAATCTCAAAAGGAAAGTGCTCAGAGATCAATGCTCATGATGACAACGGAACAAATATCAAGAAAGAACAACAGGAGTTCTCCGGAACTCCTGTTGCAGAAGCAGACCAACACGATGACTATTCCAAGTCTGCCGGGGGGGTCAGCTTGTATAGCATGTTTAGATGAGCATAATGACATCAAACACTACGTATCCATAAACGAGTGTCGGGTTACAGTGCCAAACTCAGTAAGTGGTGAATTTGACTTAGGCCATCTACCAAAGGTAAAGCAGTACACTACTGTCATGTACAACAAAGACGTTAGTCAGTCAACCCACTCGGTTGAGGAAAGCAGTCAGGAGACCACATCAAATCAAGCCAACGGTGTGACAATGAAACAGACCTGGCAACGTTTTGTTGACCAATCACGTCTCCGGATCCAGTCACTTAGAATCCGCAAAGAGCATAAGGCAGCTAAGCAGCTGGGCTTCATAATAGCGGCATTCCTGTTGTGTTGGATTCCCTATTTTATAGCTTTCATGGTCATGGCATTCTGTCAGAGGTGTGTGCACCATGATCTGCATATGTTCACCATATGGCTTGGGTACATTAACTCAACTCTTAACCCCTTTATATACCCTCTCTGCAACGGCAACTTTAAAAAGGTTTTTAAAAGTATTCTACACATACCTGAGCATTTATAAGTGCTTATCGTGCCTGCAACAAAATACTTACTTGTGCCTATACATAATGACTGGATGAAGTCTCGAAATACAAAATGGCTTTGAATTGTAAAAAGTGTAAATAGCTAAAATAATAATATATTGAATGTACTTTTTCCATGACAGCCTAAGAATAGTAAAATAAAAATAAAAATATATACATA
>JAOSLM010000026.1:14898608-14909440 GCA_025629765.1 Eleginus gracilis | reverse complement strand
AGAGTGTTTCTGCTGACCCAGAACCTGAAGACAAACACAGATGCCGCGGCGATCGATCGGTACGTAAGCCAGCGGTGGGCGGTGTGGGGGAGGGATGGGGGAGGGATGGTGGAGGGATAGGGTGGTGTGTTAGAGGACGTAAGGATGCAGACTTGACCGGCAGCTACTGTTGCAAGCCCTTGCTGCTTCTTTATGTGGTGTCGGGGCGTCAGAGCCGACCGTGAGTCTATGCCTGGAGACGCCTGTGAAACTAGTTGGCCTTTATAATCCTCTGTCTCTGTTTGCCACTGACAGCACACACTTAGCTCCTGTGTCTATCTTTGGTAACAGGCCTCTCTGTTAATGGCTCTGTAATCCTGTTTTGTCTGGCTTAATCTGACCCACATCTATGTGGCAGCAATGGCTTCTAGTGCAGATCTGCAGACACTGTGCACAGTCAACAGGACACTGAATACAATTCACACGGAGTAAATGAGCAGGAAAACAACGATTAATGTTCATTACAGATTACAGAGTACACTATGTACCATACGCTACAGTTGTACAGACGGTATATCATCTTGTAATGACATACTTATATACTCTCAATTCCCTGCAAGTTGCTAAAATCATCTGTGAAAGGTCTAAATCCTTAATATAGTGTGATATTTATAAAGAGGGTGAGAGAGAGACACGTTACGTTATGTTTGTGGTTTTAATTAGTGCCTAGTCGACCATTATCTCTGCAACGGCTGCTGCTGTGTATAATCTTGTGTATAAAGACATCCCTCACACTGTCCCAACACACTCATGATTAGCAGACCCATACAGGGGATCACAGGAGACATTGGTCAAGATGCTTGGGTCTGTACCTGCTGCATGGAATCCACAGTGGCGTCCAGCTGCTCCCGTTTGGCCAGCTCCTCCTCCCACCTGCAATACAGAGCAGAGGTCTGCTCAGAAAGGAGCAAGAGCAGGAGGCCTTCCCCTGGGGTGGGTTAGATCCAGACACGGTCATGGAGGAACGGTTCTCCCCCTGGCTCTGATTACACATCATCCTTGACATTGTTGGCTCGCACACACGCCCCAGTCCCACCCTATATTTCTGTTTGTCTTTACTATTCTCAATGCATGTCTGACATAAAGGACTGGAGGCCGAATGGAAATCTAGCCTCCCTTATGGGACAAGAATAGATGTAGGCCTATAGATGCTTTGGGCCATGTAAACGGATAGCCTGTACTTTCTATGATGTGAGGCATCATAGCATTAAAATGTCAGCAATAGGGTGTGGTTCGGACTGTCGTCATGGAATTCCCTCATATTCTTTATCTCGTTGTTTTGCTCCAAACTTATTTCTCCTTATCTTGTCGTTTTTATTCGTGGGTTTCCGGAAGCAGAGGAAGACCGTATTTATTGTGTCGTATTGATACAAGCTTCCAGTTGCATACCAACTTTGCTCGGTCCAATATACATTTCTGTGCAATATACATTTCTGTGTTCGGTTCAGGACAGGGACAACTACATTTTTGAGCCACCCAACAAGTCCAATCTTTTGTTTTTCCAGCACCTAATACCCCCGCCATCCCGGCCTGTTTAATGTCAGACAGGAATTCTGTGAAACATAACATACACATGCTTACAGTAGTTACTAAACAAGAATGTGGAATGTGTTGCCTGACCCCACCGAGTCGGTCATATGCTTGTGATTAGCAACACATTTTTTCTTCCCTCTTGGACAGCTCACATCAACCCGTCTGCATAGTTTTATGTTTTTTTTTATTGAGTAGTCAGATACTGCAGGTCCTTTTATGGTCAAGGATCTCGATTCCAAAGCCTAACCCCGGTTACAATTCAAACCCCATAAAAGATAAACATAAACCAAATATATATAACACTTAAAAATAACTAATAACTAATACCAAACAAGCACCAAATTGACCATTGTCTTGGAAAGGAAAACAAAATGTCCCAAAGATTACAGCCAAAAACCTAACAAGGTTATTGAATATAACAACAAGGTCGTACAACCCTTTCCAAGGAACACCCGTGATTCATCAAGGATTTATAAATAAAGGCTCACAATGGAGGGGGAACTCATTCATTACCAAGCAGTAACATGATGAGGCAGAAGCCACCCACGTGACCAATGAAAGCATGTTCATGGCACAGAAACACCAGAGGAGGGGAGGTGGGGAAGGGTCTTTTTGTTTCAGAGAATCAGAAAGAAGGAAAATGACGGACGAATCTGTGTTTGTGTCATTGTACGTACTTGGGATTTATGCCTGTGGGTGTGTGCATGTGGGCCCATGTCTTCCTTTAGCGATGTGCATACATGCATCACTGTCGATAAATAAGTGCTCGCTGACATTATGTGACCGCCCCTGAGACCTGAGTACTCTGTGGCGGTGGCAGCAGGGGGTGAACAATATGTCTACTTCTTCTCACCACACTGTTTACCATGGAGATACAAACGGTGTTGGAAGACTGCTCCAGCGACAGCAGATCCCCTGTGTGTCACAAGGGGAGTCCCTCACTCCCCCAACAGAAGCCTGTCCCCCCTGTTATTCAGGGGGCAGGATGAATGTGTGGCTTTCTAATCAACGCCGAGTATCCCCTTGGCAGGACCCAGCCGGCCTTTCTCCCACTGTGAGTGAAGCCATTCCAAACTAACAAACTGCTGCCTCGGCCGATTCCCGCCAGGTCCACCCTGGGCCTTCGGGCGTCCCACTCTAGACGGCTGGCGCCTGGTTGTGAGGTCATCAAAGTTAGCAGCTGCATCCCACTCACCAGCGTTCCAGACTAGAATACCACCTGTGCAACCGCGACCAACCCCACAGCGACCTATAAAAAGACCTCGTCAGGGGGGTTGGTGAGGCGGAACGGCGGGGGTAATCAGATGTGACTTATTGTTTGCCTGATTGGTCACAATTCTATCTACAAACAGATGAGGGATGATCTGAGCACAGCTCTATGAATAGCGTCTGTGTTGCCCTATAGGACAGACCTCTTGGATTTGTAAAGAATATGTCCGTACATGTGGAACATGGCATACGTGTATTCATGTATAGTGTCAACAAGGTGGTTTTTGGAAGGAGGCTGTATTTGCTCTTGTTTGCTGGCTGCAGAAGCCAACACACACTGTAGTGTGTATTTATATAGGCAGATCACAGCACCACGTGAAGCCTCACGGACGTAGACAATCTACGTGACTAACCCAAGGGTGGATGACACGATAGGGGAGCAGATGTATTCCCTCCTACAACCACAGACACACACACAGACACACACACACACAAGTGTCCCTGTACTTTTGGCCAGAGTCCCCTGACAAGAACAAGGACAGGAGGCTTTGAGATCGTCTGTGTCCTCCCTCAGACATCTGTCTGTGGGCAGCGGTGGCACATTCCCTAGCCCTGTTCATTGTCATCGGGTGTTTAATAAAACATTAAAAAAAATGATGAGATGCAAAACAATATATCATCAAGGTCAGATCCCAGAAATGGGAGTACACCTAGAATCTTTACATCTGGAATACATTTACTATTATCTGTACAATAAGGCGGTTCTGAGAATTGTAGCACCAACAGCGTGCGATGAATCTGCAGCGGGAAAGCAAGGTAGCCAGAGAACCCATTTTCCCATACACTCAGGTCCTGAAGGACAATAGCATTCCAGCAGCCTATGCCAACAACCACTCCCTGCGCTGTATGTCTATGGGAGTTTTGTTTGCACACACAAGTTCTCTAAACGCTTCTTCGTAATCATAATCGCTGCCTGAAGACTCATAACATCTCACTCATAGCATGTTCTACCGTTTATACTTTTGTTTTCATGCTATATTGGTTGGACAGTTTCCATCTGGGCAAGTTATCAATATAATTATGACTTATAATAAGCCTACTAATGGAATGTCACAATAACATACAGTAATTAGACCAATGCCTACTATTAATTAAGCAATCGGAATTTCCATGCTACTGCCGTTGTGCCAAATGTGTTTAAAGGAACAATTGGCCTTGAAGCCATTGAGCTTCTGTTGTTCATCCCAGATCACACCGTTTTATGAGGCTGATGTCATGGTCCCGGCTTCCAGACCTGACCCCTCCTGAGCTGCATCATTCCACACTGATAATAAGCCTGAAATGGCTGGGCGGTGTTAGCATAACACATCAAAATTATTATTGTTATTGGAAATTCCTCAGCAACTGGCTCATATGTATAGCAGGCACTCGTTATGTTAATGTCACACTCTCATCAATCATCAACTCTAGGGATATTGTAAATATCTGAACAATTTCCCGGAATGTCTCTCAAACCGATGGCCGTCATCATCACCTTGAGGTGCGCCATTCAATAGCGTCAATAACTGCGATTCATTCCCATGATTCACTGCATTGGATTACACGCCGGGAAAACACACCCTTTCTGCTCCGCGGCTCATGGAACAGAACAAGAGCTCCTGCAGCCTGATAACTCATATCTGAGAGGCCTGTTGCACCCACACAGCCCCGGCTCTGGAACGCTTTAGGAATGTCCACATTCCACATCCTCCCCATCCAATTACACCGGCATCAGGGAGAGCCTCGGCCGTGATTTACCTCCTTCACATGTAGCTCCTCAACCTTGGCCGCTGGCCCGGCCATCTGTCCACACACTGGACAGATGTGTTAGGTGATGCAGTGGTTCAAGGAGGGGAGACCGTAATGTTATTGTGTGTGTGATAGCACTGTCGTGAAGCAGGTTAAATCATCGCCCGGACATTGATTTCCATGTCATAGACACGGCCCGCCCCCTGTGATTTATAGCCTCCATAGTTTCTTCCCAGACATGTATGGAGTGCTAATGATGCAATAGGTATGGGGATGTGGCTGACAGACAAGCAGGGGGAAGGGGGGAGACCCCCTGGGTCTAGCTACGGGGAGGGGCTCGGCTTGTGGTGCTGAATAGACAAAACTCAAGGGTCGGACTGTCGATTAGGTTTTCTTTACTCTGTCTTCGTCTGTCTCGACTGAACCGCCAGTCGCCACCAGCAGCACTCAAACACATCAACACATATTTAGCGCTACATTGTAGACACGGGTTCCTTCCTGATCGCATGGATGAGGATGAATTAATAGTAGTTATGTACAATACACACTCGTCTGGTGCCATACTTCCCCCCCCCCCCCCATTCGCTTCCTGTTCCACAAGCAGTGTTGGACTTAAATATAGCTCTCCCAGACGAGACAAAGACCTCCATTGACCTGGACGGAAGACCGCCGCCGCCGTTGCTAAGTGACCAGAGACATTTTCTTTGCCTAGACACAATTTCATAGGCTTTTAATATGATTGAATACAACAAGTGTCGTTCTTCAGCCGCTAGCTCGTGAAATGGAACAGTGGAGGGATAAAGCTTCACTGATTCGTTGCTTCATATCTTGTCTTCTGTGTCTTAATATTGTGCAGGGTTTGTCGTATATCTGTTCTCAGCTCCTTTACAATTATGAAATCCCAAAAACCATTCTGAACAGCATTAAAACACAGGGCAACACGCTAATGTGCATGTGAATGGGTGAAAAGGCAAGTAATCATGCTTCTCCTTCATAGTAGAAACGTGAACCCGAGTCTTCAAATAGACCTCGCTAGCCAAGGTTGAACTTCAGACCATCAAGAGACTGCATATCAATGACCCGGCATATCAATGGCACTGAAAAGGACAAGCAACTGGAAGGTCCCATGTGAAGGCTATGACATGGTACATTTTGTTTTTTTGTCAATATTTCTAAAATATGAAGGTCCTCAGTACCATCACTAACAAATAGTTGGAAGATGCGTGGATACATGTATCGCTGTATTCATGTGTTTGTCTTTGCAGTCTTTGGTTGGTGGGCAGGAAATCATCGTGCCCATTCATGTCTCTTTGAGAAACTAGTTAAATAGCTATAGGGTTCCCAGATTTTGTAAAGGGATCTAGCTTGATGAATCATGTGTTAAAAAGGAAAAATAGAGGACTCATTGTCCATGACGGAAGTCTCAGAATTAGATGTATTTGTCTTGGGATTGTGAGGATTGTTCCACACAAAGCGAATCGGTCCACATTTACAACAACAGATTTAAACTCAAAAGGTTGCACTGAAAAGGAAGCAAGTTTATCTACTGGGGTGAACTTAAAAAATGATATGTATTCAACTATGACGTCTGATCCTTGTCTGTATGTTTTTGTGTAAGCCCCTCGTAAGATTTCTTACATATATTGGAGAACAGAATGACGTGGATATGCATCATGACAGTTCTAATCCCAACCCCAACATGGCCCCACTTTACAAACACACTGACAACCATGGGCCACAGTTGCACAATATTGGGTGGTAACCTTTTTGCACACTGCAAAACCTTATCTGGGCTAATTGTTTAATTTGCTTGTAGCAAACACTCTCATTGTTATATCGTATGCTCTTTTCCCTGTGGGGGACAGCGATTTGTTTTGCAGGTCTCTGGTGTTGAACCCTCAAACCTGAGACAGAAACGTGTTCCCATATCATTCCTTGTGGTTGCTGTCTGTGTTTACTGTCTACTAGGTGTATTATATGGCAATAATTCCATAAGAACACCTAATTTGCCATTGAAGTTCTTGTTAAACACCTAGACATGCAGAGACATGCCAAAGTTGGCACAGGATAGCACAGCGATCATGTCTTCAACTTAATGATTTGTTCCCTTGACAGTTTTTAACGATGTATTATTTATGCCAAGAGAAAATGCCATTAAGCTTAATAATGTTCTTCTAATGCCAGTTCACTCACATCTCAATCGTAGTTTTGATCAGTTGTTATTGCTGTGAAATAGTAATGTCACTAAAATGGAGGATGGTAAACCTAAACCCGATTGTTGATGCAGCAGAGGGGAAGGGAAAGGCCTGTTTGACAGAAAATCTGTTTCCCCTAAGGTATGCATCAGAGCCTGAAAACTGATCCAGTCTATGCTTTAAAGAGTGGCCCGCTGCTATGGTGTGTACAATATGATCCCATATGATTCAGGAAAGGAAGTGAGACCACTTCCTTTCCTGAACTCCATGTTTTGAGGATATGATAATGACCTGTTTTTTGGATAACTACACAGTTTGGAAACAAGACGGGACTGAACAAAAAAAACCAAACAGAAAAAACGATTATCTTGCTATGAAAGGTCAACAAAGGAGCCTGCGTACATTATGTGCCGAGTTAATTGTGGGTCTTCAAATTGACAAATGACAGGGATTTTGGAAGGGCTTTCCCGAACATTACAAAACACTTACGCTGCATGTCCGGGCCATGTTTGGGTGTGTTATCATTACTCAGAATGTTCCATTCGAGGGCTGGGTGTGGACGGAGAAAGGATGGGAGAGGTATAATTTATCTGTTGGGAACCGTCTCTTGATGGATATCTTTTGTGCCCGCCTATTGTCATCATCTAATAAACACACCTGTGGGATCCTTTGAACTGTTGGCATTCGGTTTGCAACGGTTTTACTTACATAACTATTAGCTATTATCGACTTAAACAGGAACCTTCATGCTGTCTTTTTCGAATTGAAGAGAATACTGTTTCATACGCCTGTCATGGAATAATCGCAACATCAAAACCTATTAAAGGAGAAGTTGGGTAATTTATGTTATTTTTTCAAATCATGGACCAGGTCCAACTCTTCAGCAAACTGTGCAGGAACGGATTTGATTGACAGTGCTCTCTTATATTAGAAAATAGTGAGTGGGATGGCTCCCCTTTAAAAAACAGCACAATCCTACCTGGTACAGTTATTCTTGAGATCAAATTGAGCAATTAATCTCACTGCATAGACATGTATACATATATGTATACAAATATATGTATGCAGCTACTTCAAAATAAAAATATACTCGTAAATTTCAAAATCGATGATGATAAATAAGTAGTAAGTAAAAAGCAATACGCATCTAACTACAATGCATACTCTATATTTAGGTCTGTATGTCTGTATGATTTTCTCGACAACCGTTCATCCAATAGACTTCACAATACCGGAGGCCAACAAGCACGTTTTGACATCCACTAATTATGTAAATAAGATAACATAACATTTTATATTATCAATCCGAGAAGGGAAATAAGAGAAGCGAGGGAGTCAATAGGCTGTATCAACAATGACATCCTGTCAATCTTATGTCACACTTTGTGATATGTGAAGAACACACACAGCCCATGGTGGTCAAGGCACTGGGTGTATCTCAAGTTTACAATAAAGCCTGAGACCACACTTCCATGCTTCTCACGTAAGTAAGGATATTTAGATTCACAATTAGTTTTTTATTCCCGACAAGGATTCATGGACACTATAAAGATGCTGACACACAGGGTCTTTTGACGATCGGCCAGCAACGGAGACGTGCTGGCCGATGTCTTATTAAATGTGTGGGCGTGTGTGTGTGTGTTTAAGTGCATGCGCATTTCTGTCATTGTGGCAATACAGGTGTATTTAAGTGTGACAGCAGAGAACACAGTCAATATATTATGTACAGTATATTCTCATTCCAAAAATATACTTCCTAGATTACCAAAAGGCTTTACATTACAGCACTTAAACTAATCTGAAAGCAATGCCACGGCATATTGGCCTGTCTTTGGAGACCGCCGCAATGGTGTAATCATTCGGTACATGTCCAGGCACATACTCCGCTATTCCTTGGTAAACCATTAGGTATAAAAAAGGATAAGCTCTGATTGTCAGTGAATTGGACTTAACACAACCATTCTGTGAGGATTCAGAGCACATCTGGATCAAGGCTTTGCCTCAAGGAAACCCATCCACCTCTCAGCATTCACGGCTTCACCTCTCTCACCTTCACAGTGCTTACAGAACAAAGACCAAAAACAGGTGCCCTCCTACAGTTTTAAATAAATGGCCAGTGGCCACTGCTGTATTGATAGCCATGAATAACCTAACCCCATACTGTACAGCTCCAGAAATATGGTGCAATCAGCGCAAAGAATATCAGCATAAACAGAAAGAAACAGACGAGAAAGCACATTATTCTTCATGGGCTCGCCTGGAGTCTACCGCCAAACGAATCGATATGTAAAAGAGGCCTGACGCTCCATCTCTCCGTCTTCCACCGTGGCTAGCAAGGCTCCGGCATTGCCCTCATCATTGATTTTCTGTGTTTTAACGACGTTTTCAAGAAATCAGGTTCCTCACTGTTTGAAACTAGGGTAATTGGGTTTGTAATGATCCTGATGCATGAACACCTTCTTCAAGTGACCTGCAATCAAGGAGCTGACTCATTGGTAACCCCAAGCTTCCTATCTATCAGCAAATAAGACACACGCCTATGACATGTGTGTGTCATTATTTTAAAATTGTATTCTTTACTTAAAATCTATATATAATAAATACAATTTGAGAATGAAACCGGTTATAGCACTCTACTTTTTAAGTTCAAGATTAAGATTGAAGCTTTAGGCACGACTATAAAATGGCTCAGTGCAGAATTGCGTTGCAGACCCAAGCGCTGTGTCACCGTTACAGCAGTGTACCACTGCACGCCATATGAGAACCTCTGCTCAGAGCACAAAGGATTTAATGGAGGGGAAGCGGGTTCACTCGCAGCAGCAGGAGCAGGCCTCCCAGGAGCTCCGGCTCAGGGCAGGGGCATCCGGCCAAGCTACAGCCCTGGTTAGGTTTGTGGCTGGAGGCTAAGGTTCTAGCTAGGTGACGGCTTAGTGGAAATCCCTCTCCTGCATAGAAAGGCTGGATTAGACAGCACAGGGCAGGTTGGCCATTGAAGATGAAGAGAAATGTACTGGAATATAAAGGGTTTTATTTGTTTGAAAAAGCAACACACACAAAAGATACTTTTGGAGCTAGGCAATAAAAATGCTAAAGGAACTTAGGAGAAAGACTGAAAGGCATCACGGCACCGCTTCTAGCCTTTTATCTTCTGAACGGGAGAGAACAAGAAGGGAGATCAAAGCCAGGGCACGTCTGTTCGGGATTCTCACTGCATTGATCCACACGCTGATCTGAATGCAGCTAAATTAAGCTGGGCTTAAATAATTCATACAGGAAGGAACGTGCCCAGGAGACCATGGATCTGTTCATGTTCAAATCTCTCTCTCTCAGCCGCACGGCCATCCGGCAGGACAGTGGCTGACCCCCCCTGTTCCCTGGTGAACTATAGGCTATCACTGAGCAGAGGAACCCAAGCCAGGGCAGTGTCTCTCTGGCCCTCTTCCTAATAGGAGTCTCTGATTACAGTGGATGGATGGAGCCCTTGAGTGCAGCCCTCGCGTATACACCACTGCAACAGCAGGCAGTGCAGTGCGTGTACCAGGAAAAGGAGTACACAGTACACCTTGGTCACTCTATGCATTTGCATAGAAACTATATCAAAATCTATAATATCATAAAGTACTGAGCCAAAGATGGTTCTTCTTTGCATATATTCTTGACCTTAAACTATTCTTTGCAAAGGGTAGAACCAAATTAATGTATGTAAATAACAAAACAAAACCACCATTAGTGTTACAGTTGCTTAATTACCAAATAAGGGTATCATATGAAAATGAAGCCATTCCTTATCTACTTATGAAAGGCTTGTCTTCTTTACCTTAAACGAGTGCTCTTTCCTAAGTGCCGGCTCATGTAAATAGCTAAACAAATCTACTATCAGTCTCACGGTTGGACAAATACCAAATAAGAATGTCACAATATCTTCATTATCAACGACTTCAAAAGGCTTTGAAGTCGTTCAAAGTGTTTGTGTGCACAAACACACAAACACACACACACAGACACACATATCATGTGTGTGTGTGTGTGTGTGTGTGTGTGTGTGTGTGTGTGTGTGTGTGTGTGTGT
>JAOSLM010000026.1:14743095-14755487 GCA_025629765.1 Eleginus gracilis | reverse complement strand
ACCATCCCCTTTGCCCCGTCAGCACTCGCGTAAGCAAGCTTTGGGGGGGAACAGAAGGAGTAAGCTAAAAAATAAGAGAATGAAGAAAATGTATTTTATTAAGATGTCCACAATTAAACTATGACTCAAACATGACTATAAACTTTACATTGTGGTTTGCTGACTGTTGACTGGTTTCCATACAGTGAACCGCATCAACATCTGTTAACACAAGCTGAAGGGGAGGTGCAGCATGCTAAGCAATCACTGTAAAGACAGAATGGAGATATTTGCTGTCCATGACACAAAAGGCCTTATCTCTATGCAAAGAGGTCAAATACGAAAGCTTCATTGTGCATCAAAAATGCTAACTACAGTGTAATGCAATGGCTTTATTGCAAATAGGCAATGTTATTTCACCATGGAGATAGAAGTTAGATATAACCTTTCACTTTTTTCAATTAAAAATAAACTGATTTGGGCAGAAAGATATGATATGAGGCTGACTGAGAACGATGACTCAGAACCGAGGTTTCAATTTGCCAATGATTCAAATGTTAGCCAATTATACCAAACCCGTATGTTAGATAAGTAACAGTATTGTTTGGGTACGGTTGTTAACCAACATATTAACTCAGGAAGGAAGGAAAAACATTTGTAAGCTTTTATCTTAAAATAATTTGCTTGATTTTATTAGGAACTGAACATATGGTTCAGCGCACTTTCCTCTGTAAATGCGTTAATGAATTCCACTTATAGCAACCACATCTATAGATCGGATCCCCAATCCACATGGCAAAAGAACAATTGAACAACCTCTTGAAATGAATGATACACGTGCTATTCATGCAGCTGTGCAAGAGTATCACAGCCTACAGCCGTCAGCCACATTGTTGCACGTTGTTTAAATTAATTGGACTGCCATGTTATCATGGCACCACAGGCAAATTATCAGCACTGTTTATAAAGATGGCCGACACTCGTGAGGGAAGTCATCCGCAATGCAATTGTTGCCGAATGCCAAGTGCATGCACAATGCAAAACGCCTCTATGTGCTATCATAGGTGTGTGCTGCATTCGTGCAACGTCATGCGTGAAGCATCCTAAGCATCATGATGATGTTGTTAACCGCTTAGAGCCTCGACAGACAAATGCATGAAGGAAAGGCACCATGTTTCTGCATTCCTGCCAGGTGCCAGAGTGTTTGCCCTCCACTCGTACTGCTAGACAGGTTAAAAGGCATAGCGCGGCATCCATTAGTGTCGGTGTCAGACTGTATTAATGGAACTAAGAGGCAATTCCATTATCTGTCTGCAACCATAAATTATGTTCATGGAGTGAAACCCAGTATATGGAAATGTAACTGGTTAATACTGTCAGAAAATGCTTGATATACTCGTCATAAAGAACATCCAAACTGTGATTGTTTAGACTTCCGCTCATGAAATTATACCACCACTGATATAGTGTTCTATATGGTCATATGCTGTCTAGATCTGGTCTTTCTGTCTAGCAGGCAAAAGGTTGCAATCCTACGGTCTTTTGAATTCCTTGAGAGGGCCATTAGGCCTGCTATTGCTTCGACATTGCTGCGGGATCATCTGCTGGGATTATCACTCGCAAAGAGAAAGTGACAGGTATTAAGCAAACAAATTAAAAGCTCTGAGGAATTTGTCTATAGCTTCATGTCCAACACAGAAAGCTGCAAAATCCTCGCTGGCCTGCTGACATGGCAGATTAGCCATCAGAGGCTGCTGCAGAGGCTGATCATGGTCATACCAATAGAAACACCAAAGATTGATGGTATGCCACTGCTACTGTATGCTCTCCAAAAGAAACTAGTCGAACCAAGATGTGGGTAAATGCAAGGCCTGTTGTTATGCCGATTTCTGATGGTCATAATTAGATTACCCTATAATAATAATTAATTATATAATATATTGTATAGAAATAACATTGAGTGCACAGGCAAAGAGATACAGATATATAGAATTATTTATTTTTGGTATTCAATTTTATTGATAGCTATGAGGGAAAATCCAACAAGTCACATTCTGGCAAGGTTTTTGATGCTGGTGATGAATCGTTTTCTTTAGCAAATCTTCAGCAAATCTCCACAGACCAACATTCTCAGCGTTTTCAAGCAAAGACATTCTGGATAATATATAAATAGCCTATACTGAACACCAAACTACAATAGTGACCACAGGTGCTCTCTATCCACTCTGCTGCATTGAGGATATTATTTAAGCCCATCAATTATCTCAGTGTTGATCAGTGTACCAGAAGAGATTGTTCATCATAGAAAGAACTGGAGCAGAAAACACCTTAATGAGAACTAAATGAAAAGGACTCCACACACAAACTTCTCAAAACATATTGCTGAATAACTCACACTGTCATTACAAGAGCAATACATCCATCTTAGGACTGACAAAGATGAGTGCAAAACTGGATGACAGGGTTCAACATTTCTCATTACCCTGACAATTGGTAACGCTCCAGTTCTAAGACTAATGGATTTCTCCAATTACCTAGTACCACCCTCTGACGGGAACACCAGAAATGCACATGCCATTGCCTAAAGCAATCAAACTCACCACTTAATTATCCAGGTTATCTGGTCATTTCTCCAGAGATACTTTCACGTCAACACAGTGCTAATCCTGAGTATTGTCATGTTCATAGGGATGCATGACTACCACTTTTCAACTGCCAGTACTGATTGAAAGTGCTTAACTTAGACACGCTCCAAAAGCTGATCCATTCCATAACTTTAACTAAAAGCATATACTAAGCCCAGTTTATTGGGCTCACTAGAATAAAGGTGCCTCCATGAATCGTAATGCCTCCATGTGGCAAGCAATCTGAAAATTAAAGTCACTCTTCTTGCCTGACACAAACTATATATTTTACTACTTGATGCAATTAATGTTGAATCTCTAAATATTATCTAAATGTATGTTTGTATACATACATTTCACCAATAAGGTTGTGTGTATTTGTAATTATTTTATCATCATTGGGTCCAATTAGTCATCATCCATGATTTTTCCACTGATTGCATCCATAGGCTACTCAGGCGAGCAAGTTTTCTTTCCTGCAGCACTAATAGAAGAGATGCAACGTGCATCCATCTAATTGCATCATTAGCCAGTAACAGTGACTCAGTAGAGAAGACTTTACACCCACCCATCCAGAAATAGTTAGGCAAGCCTAAAGCCCTGTGATGTACAGTCACTCAAGCAGAATCATTTTCACATATTATGTGTGAGAACGCAACATTTTAACATTCCAGGAATATCCCGGTGCATGGGGCACTCATTAGACACATGCAATGTGATGCAGATAAAATGCTGCTCAGACACTTACTGGGAACATGTACAAGTATTTATGTTTGAACGCATTATAGATTTGAGACATAAGGTAGCATTGAATTATGTTAAAACCGGTACAGTTCAGTAAACGCGACAGAAGTTGTCAAAGGCAACCAATGGCCCGATCATCAATGTGAGCAACATAACCATAAGCTCATAACGGAAAAGATCCCCTCTGACGCATCCTGTGTCTTTCAGCCTTGCAGGGTTAGCTTATTAGACATGCGGTTTTGTCACGGTGAATAAAACCAAAAAGAAAAAAATCACACCTAATTGTCTTTTTGTATTCATAGCTACAGTCTTCTGTGCTTCTTGCTTAGCTGAGAGTGAGAGATATTTATAAGATTTATGTGATCTGATTTGAAGAATCCAAATTTGCATTTAATCGAAAATAACCTATTCAGCAACTTCAACTAAAGCAATTTGCAACCTTTTCAAGTTGGGTAAATTGTCAAATGAGCGTTCAGTAAACGCGTCTTTCTCTTGCTGCCTGTTGACAGTGTGTAGAGATGTAAAGGGGATCGTATTGGGAAGTGAACAGTCTGCACAGGCCTGTTTCTATTGCGAAATTACAAGTCAGCTTCATCACTAAATCCTGCGATTTGTTATCCCCGTTTCAAATAAAAGGAATAACCTTAGTGGGTTCATTCAATATCATATCTTGTGAAATGAAAAGAATGTATGTGCATATCAACCTCCAAATAGCGACATCCCGAGTTACCCAGACAGGTGGGCTAGAAAACCAACATCGTTTCCTATGGTGTTTTTCTGGTGTTGTTGTATTGGTGCATGTTGTTAGTCTCAATCAAGAACACGGACAGCTGCTGATCGAGATGTGCAGCTTCAGATTAATTAGTAGAGTAGGAGCTACAGAGAACCGACGAGATGTATAACGCCATGTAATAACTGCTTTGCAGTTACATCACTCAGTAACATATCCGTTTTCCCTTTTGTATCAATTCATTCATACATTGTAACGATACCGAGCGTTGTTATTGTAGCTAGCTTTGGAGAGACGCAAAATAATACAATCAAAGCAAACTCACAACTCGTCGCTAGACGAGCTAAGGGTATGCTATCATGCCCCCATCCACTGTTTCCATGAGGGCATCATGTATTCATGTAAACGAGCCACGGCAGCGTGAAATAACTGGACTAAAACATGTCGTGACATACGAGTAATTATATTCATGTAGCAAGCTAGGTTACGATAGACCTACGAAATGACAAAATAATCCCGCGTTAACTTGGTAGTTCGCTCCGTCTCTGCTGATAAACTACTGAGCCCAAACGATTTATAGACGCTTACCTTTGCTTAAATCTTACGGTCGGAACTGGAGAAGTGTACTATGCACATCAACCCTGAGGTGCTTGACAGATCCACCACGCGCCGAAACATAGCCCGGCCCTTTTAGCTGCAGACGGGCTGTTATTGGCCATCAATGTTTAATGGCACTCAAACTCAAACTCCGTTATTGGACAAATGAAGTGCCATTTAATTTGTATTGTATTTCCCGCTCTCTGCCAACAGAGTGAAGAGTTGAGAGGGGTGTGGAGATTTCAGCAAGCAGTAAATCATTTATTTTTAGGTGCCAAACATTTTACATAGAAATTGTCTTACTATTGCCTCCATGTGGAAAGTGCCGTTTAATATTAATTTCATACAAAGGAATACAACCAGGCTCAAAGCACATAATTGTTTAATGTCATGTATATCTTAGATATGTACCACTGTAGGAGCTAAAGTGCATAGTCTTTTATCCTTTATTTGACCAGGAAGGTCCCATTGAGATACAATATCTCTTCTTCCAGGGAGTCCTGGTCAGATGACTATCTATGATGATTGTAATCAAATCAGTTATATCTCTCCTGTTGAATAATTTCACTTTAGTCAATCACATTAGTTTACACTGCTGCTTGAAGGTGACTGGCTACCAAGACAAGGGCTATAATCAGTCTTTCAACATAAGTGGTGATTTGACTTGAGCTACAACCTCAGCCCCCATTAGCTCCTCCACAATGGCTAATGCAAACTCAAAACTGGTTCCTGGACCACGGCTGGTGATGAAATGGCCATCCTTCTGGACACGTGCTTCTGAATACTTGTAGTTGTCTATGGACAGGGAGGAGGAGACAAAAATGTGAAGAGTTTGACCCCTAAATGCAGTTTGAAAGCCTAGAATATAAAATAAATGGGTCAGAATTGGCTGACCCAATTCTGGTACATGCCATTAAAATGTCAGCCTCATCTCACTATCCTCACTATCAGTATTGGCTTTATCAGAATCTATATGCAATAATTCATATATAAAATCCGTAACGATTATGTATTTGGATACTTCCAAGTTATTATGTATGTGAACTCAACTCCCAGAGTTCCCATGTATCCTGCATATTTAGCTCCAAATACAAAAAGTGAATGCATTTCATGACAACCTATGCTCTGGACATCACCTAAGCAAGTTACATTTCAGTTAATCCTATACATACCTGAAGCAATTACTTCTATAAATATTGGAATATAGGAATATACTACCGTTATAAAAATAAATACATTTTTGGAGGCATCTAGATGCAATCAAAACATAAAATGTGGCTTTTTGTACAAAACCAGAAATGTATTCAAACAAAAAAGTTTGGTAATAATAATAGTAAAACACCTTCAAAAGTATTGCAAAGAGGCATGCAAATTGATGCCCCAATTCTCATGATTTACTTTATTAATGTTGCCTATTGCATATTTATTGCATGTGTTTGCAAACTTTCTAACCTTGACCATATTAACTGTGGTCATTGTGCAACATGATATCGTTTCTGTATTAATCAGAAATAGGAAATAAGTGCATGGTCATCATGCATAGAGAAATATGTTGTGCCACTCTTGTCACAATAATGGTCGCAATCTATGGATCACATCTTCAGTGGGTGATTGATTGAGTTAAGAATTTTGTCGAACCTCGTTTCTGGCACAGACCCCTAGCCTTGAAATAAAGCTTACGTGTTAATTTTGTTGTTCCAATAATAGTTCATTCAGATGAAGAACTGAGATGAAGAACACAAGATCAGCAACAAGACAAAAAGGGAAGCAACGACATTCTCTGCATTTGCTAATGGGACAAATGTCCTTTTAAATCGAACATTAGTTGGACACATTGGTGCATTACAAATGATTCCTTCTGCAGTGTATAGATATACTTCACAGGCATGAAACAGCTGTTACAGCACCATCTGCTGTAATACATAGAGAATTGCAACCCAAGCTGTGTCTGCTGGATCCAGTAATAAACTATTAATAGATAGATTGATATGTTTAACATTATACCTCCAGCCATCATCTTGTCTTTCATGGCAGGGTGTGTGGTGACGGTTCTGCCAAAGCCAATTCCATGGGCCAAAAGAGCAGTGGGACCTTGAGAATGGAAAGAGTACAAATTAAAACATCTATGTAAAACTGTATTCATTCATTACAAATTAAGAAAAAAAAATAGGTAAATTACCAATAGTCCACCATTTTTTTAAATGGTGGTGTTGCAAAAAAGGTATATTCATATTGCCATCACCTCCTGGGGTTGAAATACCACGTTACAAAATGCCAAGAGAACATAGCAGAGGCCTGTGACAATGCAAACCACTGTTAACTTAGGCAATGCCCTTGCAATGCACTGAGTTCATCAGAATACTGCAAATATAAAAGGTATTGATTATACTCCTTGGCTGCATTTCCATGCATTGCACTTTTCCACTGGCATAACAGCAGTCAAAGCCAAACTAAAAGAGACAGATAATGCAGACTGGAACAATGAAAGTGAAACCTGGAAACACATTAAATCACAGAATAGTAGACTAGATATTTGGGGAGCATAAGACAAATAAGGTATACATATTATGCTAGTGTTAAACTATTTCTGTGTAAATTGTTTCTACCCTGCCATAACATTGGAAATAAACTTGTGTCCACATCAAGGCAGGGTAATAAGTGTTGCCAGTTTTGCCCTTGTCAGCCAAGTTCATTATACTGTACATCCCTGTGAGGATTGGCATAATTTTCTAGGACACCCTCCACGTCACTCTGCCACATGGGCCCGCTGTCCCCATTGAAATGCCCTTCATGTGTCCTTTAAGTACAAGCTGTCAAATATATATTCCTTGTTTGATACTGGCAGTGATTAATGGTCTTTATCCAAAAAGTGGACACAGATTAAGCTGCATTATTAAAAAAAGGTTGAAATGCAGTACAATGCATTGGGGCGAGAGAAAAATAAGATGAATTCATGGATGGCGTTTCATCATGAATATATTCTATTGTGAACCTCTATACTGTCATATTGAACCTATTCACTTAAAATCCATAATTGAATAGCCTCAGGACAGTTCTGGAAATGTCCAACTCTGGAAGGCCTCATGTATATGATCCCTATGAATGTGAAGTGAGTTTCATGAAATAGGCAGTTACTGGGCAACGCTTTCCAATGTTAGTTTCCAATATTACATATTATGCCATTCAATAGAGCAGGGATACCTGGGTGATGTAAAAAAAAATTCAATGATTCTTTGTTGATACACTACAAAGAATGTATAAATAACATGCATTTCTTATGCCACTTCGTCAGTTCTGTCTATGTTTTTCTTATGAGCACAGAATTCCATACACTCCCTTCAACACAACCATGAATAAAACCAACTAAGTGACCGATTAAGTGGATTCAAAAGTTTGAATTGCAGTATATCAACAAAATATCAATACATTTTATAAGGAGAGATTCATGTGTAAAACATCCGATATGACAATGGAGAGAAGTTAAAAAAATTACTTTGACATGTGTTCGTACATGGTTCATGCAAGGCAGAGATCAGGGCACTGGAAGACCCATAGAAACATTGCTTCCCATCAATCTCACTGTACCTGCACATATGGCTGCAATCAGGCCTTCCCTAGAATCCTGATCCTTCAGCACCTCTTTCACAGCAGCAGACTACAGGAGAGAACAACAGCAATACAACCCGATAACCTTGCAATCCTATAACATCAGATTGTTAATTATATATTCCAAAACGAAGATAAACATGAAAGAAAACAAACACGATAATACATGTATTATTCAAATCCTGTGGAAATTGTTTAGAATATTAAATCAAAAAATTTGAAAATGAAAATATTTACCTCTGCCAAATTCTGGGCCCCTGGCATCCCTCCTGGAAGAAGCACGACGTCATAGGGACCCTGAAAGACCATCAATAACATATGGAGGAAACATACTTGCATGTTCAGCACTCAATTTTATATTCATTAACAATCATATAATATGATACAATAATATTAAGAATTTCTAAACAATGATTTCGAGATATTAAATCACTGTGATCATGTTTAGGGGTTTAACCTGTTTGCTGGCATCTTCCAAGCTTGTATCCGGACAGATGACAACATTTCTACTGCACTGGACTGGCTCTTTGCCCGTTAATCCTGCCAGTGTGACAGAAATCTATAGTAAAAGTAAAAAATCATCACAAAATCATGGTTATGATTATGAAATTATCCTCTGGAACATATAGTATCTGTATATAGTGTGCACTGGGTTAAGACGAGTAACTTTTACTTTGAAAAGACGCCACTGTGTTTTGAAGTGACACGACATGGAGCTAGATATTGAACTTTAGCATTTACACCCTATGCAGACATTTGTAGTCGGATGTCATTTGTATTAGTGCCCCAGACTCTAATCGTGTTCTTACCAATTATATTAATTCATATAAGAGTTATGTTGCGTTACAAACTGAGAAAACGTACGTGTTACTCGTCTACAAAGGCATTTTAGCTTTGCTAACATTTGCAAGACAAAGTGCTCAGGCAGGCAATTTTGGATTTGAAAATGACTCCTGTCATATTGGTATGGCTGACTGTAACAAAAAGCAATTGCTATCCGAGTTTAAAACAAGTTGGACATTTGACTGTAACTTAAATTAAACCAGTTAGTTAGCGATTTCTGCAGCAGTAACGTTACAAACCCCAGCTCTACGCAGGACGTCCACGGGAATGACCGTTTCCATCTCTTCTGCACCTTTAGAAAGTATTACTAATGCTTTCTTGCATGCCATTGTATATATAATAGATGTGTAGCTATTTTTGATAAAGGATCGTAATCTTGGCGCGCAACCACTGCAGTCGCAGTATCCTCGGACCTCGATAACATGGCACTTGCCGTAGGGTTGCCAGACCGGCTATCCCCCTATTTAGGTTCATAATTAATGGTTGTGTATCCATCATGCATGTTAAGGAATACTAAATTAAGAAACATTAATTAATTAATTGCATAATTCGTAAAAAAGCCAAGAGGATATGTGAGAGTAAATCTTAAGGTTACGTTTAATTCGAAGGTCAAAGGAAACATACACAAAATCCCCAATTTAATTTATTGGGCATAAGGATGGTTTTATGTAATCTAATCTTATTATATCATGAACTGGTATGTTGCTACAAGGGCAGCGATAATATACGGTAGGTTCGTATATATCCCAGTACTCTGTTGTATATAGAATAATGGTGTACTGTACATGATACCGTCATTGTTTTCTTTTTCTCCTTGTTTTAGTTTATTATACATCAAATAAAAGTCTATAAGGTCGTTAAGGGTATGTCGTTCTTGTTTTTTATATACACATTATAAACAGAGCTAAACCAAAGGCAGGCCAGACAATATAAATCAAGTGTGGTGATTCCTCCACTAGAGGGGGTAATCTACCCACACATGATGACGTAGAGAATATTATGCTCACTTTTAAAGCTACACTCTAGAATGGATGCCTTCTCTGTTGAATGGTTGATAAATGCTCCTGATTAAATTAAAGAGTTATTGAAGAATGTAACACAGACTGCCTGATGGACAGATATTTTTTATGACAGACATAAATGAAGCAATAACTAAAAGTGAATCAAAGAGACATGCAACAAACAAACAAGAAAAGGGCCATCAAATTCACAAAGTAGGCTATTCTAAGCTCCTTCTGGGGGTCCAACTTCTAAGTCTAACTCTTAAGGCACTTTGGGGAATCATATTCTGTTATGATTTCCAACCAACGGTCTGGGCTTTAGCGCTAAGGCAGCCGTCCCAGTTAATGTGCATCTGTGAATTCTGGTGCTGAGATTTGCTTTCATATTTGTGCGACAAATGAGAGCCCAGTAAAGTGGCAGATTAGACAAAAAGCGTAGGGGGTGCTGGCAGCAGGTTGTTTATTGCGTGCCTGCGAGTGAATCCAAGAGGCAGCAGTGATTACCAACATATACAGCTGAGGATCAGCACAACCAGACCCACAGTGGCAGGCAAGCTCATTCTCATACATTAATTCACTTATGGAGGTTTATCCCCCCTGGTTCTTTTTCCGTTTTTAAAATTGTGAACAGCACCATCAACAGGAGTTACATGTAGTAAGGATAAGATAAGGGTGACAAAATAAAAACGATGAACTAATTAACAATCTTAGGATTGGTAAATTTTTGAGCCTTCAACATTGGGCTGGAAGTCCATGATTGCTGTTTGCAGGTATTTCGAAAGACTTGGGAGAACCTTCTAAATATTGTAAGAGAGTGCAGCCCACATGAGTCACAGTCCTGGATACCCACCAAGGTTATGTCTCAACAACACAGCGCTTAAGGAGACCACTTAAATGTCAGACCTTTGATCCACCACTGGCATGGCTACAAAAAAATTCTCCCTAGCTATGTTTATTTGTCTGTTTGTGTCTCTTTCCTGCTGCACGATGGGACTGCTCTCTCCCTTCAGTGTGGTGAGGAACCCAGACAGAGTCGAGTGCTCCCTTACGCCCTGCGTCTTAGGCTCTCTCTTTTTTATCTGGCCCTCCACAGAGGTCTTCCAACAAACCTGAAGGGCTTCTGGAGTCAAAACCTCTGGGGTGTCTAGGATACGCAATCCTTCTTGAGAGAAGAGAAGAGGGGGGCCAGAGAGATAGAGAAAGAGAGAGGCAGAGAGAGGGGGGAGAGAGGGAAAGTCCTTAGGCCAGAATGAGGGAATTCCACAAATTACTTTGTCACAAAGTAATCCTGTTACTATTGCAAAGAATATGAAACGGTGTAAACATGGAAATAAACTTGAAATGTGGATGTAGCTTACATGCTTTGACTCTGTTCTGTTGAGATATACAGTAATGACGCCTGCTTTATGTTTCCCACTTAGGTAATGCCTTAAAACTGTATGTGGTTACAGGGACATATTAAAGCATTTTGATTTGTTTTAAAACATATTTCTTCAAGTTCAGTTATTCAAAATGTTTGCAAAAAATGTTCAGCATAAAAATAATATTCTGTTCAATAATTATTTCACCATTGCAACCTAGCATATATATAGTGAAGGTTTACCTGCCTTTCTGTGGGAATAGTATGTGTCTCTTTCAAACGTTGTGTGCCCCTTAGCACTTGAATTGAATGGCAAGCATATAATCTTGATTGCATCTCGATGGGAGCCGAGGTAACAGCTGGCGGACGGCGTGCAAGAAGACACAAAGAAATAGGGGACATTGATTTCTGTGCACCTTTGTTTGTAGATGACCGCTCATACACAGACACAAGATGGCGCCAGTTGAGTGACTTCCACTTGAGGTTAGGGGCAGGTAAATGGAATCAAGATGATGTTAACCATAATCAATAGTCATTCTTCTTTTTATTGATAAATCTGAATGAAAACTGAATACGCTTCAACATTTATTAACAGACGAGTGCTAAATGCTCTTGAATTACCCAGAACAGGATTCCTATAAATTGTATGCAGAACAAATTGTCACAGAGACGGTACTACAAATTAAGGCAGTATGTTAATGTGTGTAGATTGTTGTGAACATGTAATATCATCAACCAGAAATGCCTTCAAGCCATTTACTATTCACACCAATTTGCCTCCAATCAAAAAAGGATGTGTCTACTCTTCTGTGTGTGTCTTGTGTGTGTGTTTGTGTGTGTGTGTGTGTGCGTCCGTATGCATGAGTTTGTGAATGTCTGCGCAAGTGTGTATACGTGTGTTTATGTGG
>JAOSLM010000026.1:14592527-14605626 GCA_025629765.1 Eleginus gracilis | reverse complement strand
CTCATCTCAGCTGGGGTTGCTGTGCAGATGGCGCTTTGTTGGTGATTTACAATGGGACTAAGGTCAGTGCGCCTCCAACCATCAGCACACTGCAGGTTCTCCACTCCAGCTGTCCTGCTGCTTGACGTGGACCCCCATCCACAACCTCTCCCTGCTCCACACCGGGCCCACCGCCACCACTCCATCTTTGTGAGAAGCAGATGAGGAGAGGGTCTTTAAAAGAGAATAAGCCACACACTTACTGACGAAGCAATTGGTCGGACCGTTTTGCATCTCTCGTAGGGACAAGGACGTCTTCGTCTTCTTCTTCAAAGCTTCGGGTGCATTTGTATATACTAATTTGACGTATGTCATTGTTCAACACATTTTGGGTGATATCTCTAATCCAAAGCACAAGCCAGAACCTCAGACCAGCTGGGGAAATGCAAATCTACCATCTGCCGTGTGATCCCATATCAACCCTTGTCCATAATTAGTCATAAGAGCTAATGTCATGTTTGCTCTGCACTCATCGGATTATCGGGATACTCTGTAACCAGGAGAGTACACAAATGGTTTATTTAAACTAAAAGGATCCAAACCACAGCTTAAATTACAACTATGAGCAGCCACAACGATATGTACGCTATAATAAAGAGTTTCTCAGTTTCTTTCCGACTATAAACTTTAGCAGAAAGTGATCAACTGCTCTCAACCTAATTAAATATTTTCAAATCAAAGTTCATTGCTGTCAGGTCTTGTAAACCCAATGTGTATTCTAACAGACGAATAAAAGTAATGTGAGAGTCAAAACCATGCAACAACAATCCTTTTTCACAAGGTAAATTTAATGCTTCTTTGTTTTGGTGGAACTTTCAACATGAGTGAGCAGCAGGGAAAGACAGGTAGAGTAAAAGGCGGGAAACATAAGAGGGGTGGAGCTCCAAAGAAGCCCCACGTATTACTGGAAATTTCCACTTTCTTCTGGCAAGACATTGGTGGAGGTGGAGTTTAGAGGTGAAATAAATAACATGGTGAAGCAAGTTACATTGAAGTTGCATTCCACTGCACCCCTCTTAATTATATCTACATAGTCAAGTAAATAACAAGATAATGTTTTACATGTAACATTTTATTATTTTTCAAATAACGCAAGCTTTAATTAGTGTTTTTCAATAACAAGCTAACTGACATAATTAAGTCTGTTTGACTTAATTGACAACATGTTACGCTCACAATACAAATTTCAGATGGATGGAATTCTTATTGTTGGAATTCACTTCTAAATCAATCACAGCAGAGATTAACCAAAAGGTTATTCTCAGTGCTTTTGCGCAGTCAGCACTATAACAGTGACAGTCAAAGAATAAATAAGTGGTTCAAAGAATAATGACTTGAAATGCACTGACTTCAAAATAATGGAGCTGAGACAAGGCCATAAAATACATTTTATATGTAAAAAGAGTTAAGACTTTCATTACTTACTAAAAAATAATATTATAATTATATTTTATATCAATAAAAGCAGTGGCTCCAACTGCTGATAGCCAAGGTAGCATTACAAAGATGATTATACAAGGCTCAAGTAGATAATTCCTTTTATCACAAATTGTGGTTTAATTAAAGCATTCCGAATCACACAGAAGATCTGCCATGCGCAGCGCAGTTTGAATATTTAGCTTATTTAATGTAAAATCTAAATTCATTTTTTGGTATGTTTAATTTTTTTTCGAAATTCCTTATATTATATGATGATATTATATGACTATATTGGCTAGTTATTTCAGGAATAGCTATCATATCCCAATGCATCGGTCCATTTCACAAAATGCTATTGCATTATTAATGTCAACATGTAAGCATGCGGGCCCTTCAATGCAACTTGGGTCAAGTCGCTGAGAGAAGTCAACTTATGTTGGCCCTATGTTCTTGAACTGCGAGAAAGGCAGACAGAGCATGCAGAACACCGCTGTTCAAAACAAAGGAACTTAGTTGGCCCCCACTGATTCCTCCAATTATGGGGTCCCTTCCCCAGGCCTAATCTCAACCTCTGCTCTTTGATGGCCCTCTCTGCTTAACTCCCCCGATACATTCCACAAGTAAGGACCAGTTCTTTGTCCTGGGAGAATTCACTTGCTCTATTTACTACCTTTTAACATTAGAGTGGTTAGCACAGAGAACTAAACCATTCCTTCAGCTCCGTCTTAAGGTTTGCTTAAGACTATGGAAATTGTGGTGAAATGTTGCCAGTTATTTAACTTTTTCTTCTCCTTCAAGCACAAAGATTTTATGTTCTCTGCCATGTTGGTCTCTGAAGAACCATAACAAAGCTAAAAATAGCTCCATAACTCCCAGAGAGGGTACATTTGAAGATAAAAAGAGCAATGAGAGACGTTTTAGCATGAAGCTGTATTTATTTGATTCTGTTTTATTATTATGTGTTCGATCATTTATTTCCCATGCACTTCACAAAACGATCTTCTTCTTCTAAAATAGTTTTTTAGGCAAATGGAAACATGGTCAGTTTGTAGTCAAACAAAGAGGGGAGGGGACAGGAAATGATCTCACGAACACTCCCCCTCTCTGATTGCTCCCATTTTCCAGTTACAGAAAGGCAATGAGTAATGTTGTCTGCTGTTTTTAGCCTCTTGACTTTTCCCCCCATGGATTTTGGTTGTGTGCATACTGTGGCCATTACAGTGCAGACGTCTGCCTCGCTGTGCCCACATGGTCTTAATTTCCCAAATAAAAGGATGCCACTGTGACTCTGAGCAATGCTCAAACAAGACCCAACAACAAAACTCCTGCCTTTCATTGGCTTCTTCATGTATATCATCACAATTTACATTGATGAACATCAATTGTAATCATCAAGGCAAGGATCCAAAAATACATTTTCTGAAGATGTGATGCTAATTACCACATCTCATGCTCGAAATACAACCATATATTATGGTGAAGAATTTGTTGTTTTCCTTTACTAAGGGAACTGAAGAAACATTCATTTAAAGCCCACACTGGCAGACACTCTTTTTTTTGTTATCTCTGCATGCAATTACACTCAGCAATTATAATTTAGTTGAACATGGATGAACAATTGAATGAGGTTTGAGTGCCTTCAACATCCATTGGTTTTCTTGGGTGGCACAGAGAAGATCATTACTCAAGCAGTGGGGCTAGAGTGTGGATTGAGCAGATACATGTTTGCTTTAACTATATGGAATTATATATATTTTTTTGTTACATCAATGTGCTGCATGCAATGATGCATTAGCTGTAGATAAAACGGTGTCAGAGAGGCGAAAACCTGTGTTCTCACATTGAGAACAATCATGTGTCAAATCTTACCCTGGATGTAACATGATTCCCTTCAGGTGAGTCTAGAAAACAGCACCTGAACAATTCCCACAGTTATGTGTAGCCACTCCCTTGACACTTGGATGAGTAAGTAGGTGGTGCAACCTTACTTTAACTCCCCTTCTATTGTGTAAACCTAACAGACTTTGGTTATGACTCCAAAGATAACAAAATTACAATGGGCAGATGTTTTTGTGGATAATCATGGAACACGTTATTATTTAACCATTAATGTACAGGATTGATTTAGTATAAAATCCACAGATACATTGCGTTTTAATAGTTAGTATGGTTTAATCCAGGAAAGTGGACCATACATGATCAATAATACATGTCATGGGTGGGAAGAGGTGCCTTGCAAAGTGTCACCACTGGGCCTTTGGTCTGGCCTCCCTGGAGATGGGTAGGCAAGAGGGCTTTCCCCCTATTAGAAAGAATAAGGTATCGTGTTTCATAGTTCCTAGCTCAAGCATGTAATTCACCAATTGCATGTTTAAGGGCAATGTGCATGGGTAAGCTATTATTTGTAGTCTTTTGTATCATTAGATTAACCATTTCTGCAAAACATCTTTAAACAAACAAAAAACAGCAGTCTATTGTTTCATAATCACCTAACATATTCTCAAAATACTAACTTTAATGTGCAAAACGGCATTGTGCTGACACAGTGCCTGTGCATGTGGATATCTTATGTATGTGGCATACCCTTTTATTTGAGAATATTTCAATATTCGTGTAAAGCAATATGTTAAAACAATAAATTACCTGAAAAATAAATAAAAGGTTATTATTTTAGGCTCCGTCAACTACATCATAATCAGCTCGATATTGGAGGTGCTTGTGAGACTTACAGTTCAGTTTGTATATTTTGCATACACATAGAACTTTCGCTTTTTGAAAGTGAAAGCTTACTCTTTAATCGACCGTTTTAATAGCATTTGTATTTGCCTCGTTTGAAATAGCAATGCTTTATGAATGTGTATGAATGTATGAACGTGGTTTCCTTTAATCCCATCATTCAGTTCTACTTGCAATTTTATGCATCTCCTAAGAAAAATGCAGGAGGCTACTCAAGACAAAGGATGCCGTCGTGTGCTCCAACTAGTTGCAGAGACGTAACTAATGCACATTTACTAATTTAGTTTTTAGTACATTTTAAAATGTCGATTGAAAATTCCAGAATCGTAAATGGGTATTACAAATCAAGAACTAACTGTTCGGTCGCCATAAATATATAAATAAACGTTATGGATAGTGGTGAAGCGCGAGGACCAATAAAAAGAAAGAGAGCTGGGCGGCGCTTACGGGGCGGGATGTTTCGAATGGATTGACAATGAATTTGTCCAATAGAGAGAGCGCATTCTAGGCAACGTCCAATCGTACTCAACAAGGACCTGCGGTATCCTCCAAGTCGATTTGCAGCGAATTCAACAGAAAAGAAGAGGTTGGTCATCACCATTTCTCTCTCAGCCTCGTAAGAGAAACTCATACGGGGTCAAAACGCCAAATTAATCCGACCGAAGAAATAACGTATTCAACGTTAATATAATTCCTAAATCAACAATGGCTGATACAGCAGTAGAGAAGAAGGCACCAACCACAGAGGTTACTGCAAAGGTAGGGTGAATATTCTACATTAAGTAGTCGAACTAACTAGGGTTAGCTTTTGAAAAGTATTTTTTTTTCCATTGATAGCTTAATTGATAACGGTAGCCCTTAAACGAGTTTGGCAGTCGGCGTTTGCGTGCAGCCTGAATCTGGAACTCGTCACTTAACGTTAATTTAAGTACCCATTTAACGTCATTTTTTTAATCGTCGTAATCAACCTTGTTAAAAAATCGACATGGGGCATGTGGGAGTTGATGAAATTGATATCTGAGCATTGTTAGCTCCAATCGTTGTTTGATGGGCACACAAAGCGACGACACAGCTGGTGGAGCGGTGCGGCTGTGGGCGGGAAGCCGCTCCGCCACCAGCGGCCACCGCACGAGCTCCACACGGCCAAATATTTGGGGGTTTAATATTTTATAGTCCAACAATTTGTAACGACTTATTTTTTTAGGTGAGGTGAGGTCATTGATAGTTGACCAAAATCGCAATTGGCGGGGACAAATGTACAAAGTGATAACGATGACATTGTTTCCAGGAGCTGAAAGAGAAGAAAGAAGTGGAGGTGGAAGTGAAAGAAGATAAGAAAGAAAAGAAAGAAAACGGCAGTGGGGACGCACCTGCCAATGGCACAGTGAGTTGAGGCACAGACTCCTTAACAAGCCTCATGGCCTTTTGTCTTAGCGCCACCATCGTGCAGGTGTCGCTAGTCCCGCCTCCATTCAGCTGCTCATCCGCCTTTGCTATCCCACGGCGCTTTGTTTGGGTTATGAAGCGGCACAGATGTTCGTTAATAATCTTTGGACGTTGACTTTGGTTCTAGGACTTTAATCCTGTCAAAGATCCATGAAGCATTCCCGTGGCCGTAAGACCAAAACAAAGGACTTGCATTTTTGTATCATAATTTTTTGGACAAAACGATCACAAAGGCATAAACCAATCAGGATGATGCGTTTTCGCTTAATTGAATACTAGTAAGGGAATGTTTAGCAGTGAAATCGGTTGTACTAAAGCCAATCAAATCCTTGGTTTGCAAGCAACTGCTGCTCTTGGCAGATTCACAACCTAGACCTGCTGATCTTCCCTTAAGTAATACTTTTATTCTAAAAAGATTGTAAGTTACGTTTTTCAGTGTGGATACAATTGTTGGAAGGGATGTTTTTTGTTATCCACAATGCTGATACATATTCCTCCTTTCGTTCAGAATGGTGCTGATCACAGTGAAAAAGCTGCCAAGGAGGTAGCTGAGGAAAAGCATGAAAATGGCAACGGTATGTTATAAAAAAAACATTAAAAGGATTACTCCAGATCCTACACTTGTTTGTTTTTTGTTTGTTCTTCCACTTTGCAATTATTTCCAATTCTGTTGGCATGGGTGGCCTCAATGTTTCCCTGAATAGGCTGGTAGGGCGACCTCTCTGTGTAGTGCTGTAATTCACAACGATGGGTCTGTTTGAACAGGGAAGGCAGAGGAGGCTCCCCCTGTGGAGAAGGCCGAGGCACAGCCTGTGAAGCGTGCCGCTGAAGAGGAGGAGGAGAAGGAGGAGGAGGTTCGTTCAGACATGCTTGTACAAGCTTTTAAATTCCCCAGTATCTTAGGAAAACAATGCAACGTTTCAACTCGATCTTGTGGCTATGATGCGGCATTTGTTTTAATAATTATCATCTTCATTTTAGGAAAAGGTGGAGACCAAAAAGCAGAAGACTGAGGAAAATGGAGATTCAAAAGCAGAAGCAAAAGTAGAGGCCTAAACCTCTGCCATGTTTGTTTATAGCGCTGCCTAAAGGGCCCTGGTCTGCATCATTTTGTAGAGTATGTGCTTTCTGTTTCTGCGAGATGTATTGTTTGTTCCCACGGTATCCATGTTTGCACTGGAGTTTTTCAGCTTGGTGGCCCCTACTCCTTTTCTTTTTTTTTTATGAGATGTTATTTATTGGTCTAAAAAAATTGAATGTTTTCTTTTTTTAACTTGTAAAAATTGGGCCATGCCGTATGATAAGTTTAGTTTTATAAATCAGTATGTTTTGAAGCACATTCTCTACTCTTAGTGCAGACCAGCTAATTCATTAATGGGCAGTTGCTTTCCTCGTCATGGCTCATGTTGACTCAGATTCACTATAAGACCAAAGATAAGTTTTAAGCAGGGGCTAATAGACAGTTGGCGTTAAGGCTTTTTTTGTGTTGAGCTGCTAGTAGTTAATCCTTTGCCTAGCTGGCCTGTTAACATAACAGATGGCACAAATAAATTAAGGGTTCTTTCTGTTATGCCTCATAAGATTACTTGACCCTATTTTGTAGAGGCAGGCTTTTGCAATGTTAATTAACCCCTCTTAAATCTTAACACTTTGGTCGTTTGTTCTGTATGCATTCCACGCCAAGTTTATACCATATCATCTACAATTACTGTTTCTGGTTTTCTATTGGTTTATGTTAAGCTGAGTAACTGTGTCAAATACTGCCTTTATCAGAATGACATTTGGTTACTTCAGCCACTGCTTTGTATATTCTGATTACAAAAAAAATAAATTGTCTTTTTACTTATGTGCTGGAACATTTTTCGTTTTTTGGATTACAATCCGATTTATTTTAAATAAATATAAAATATTTTACAACATTTTTTGGTCTTAAATGGCCGACGGAAAAGGTAGCGACTCGGTCTCCTAGCTCCCCCTCCTGGATGCATTTGGTTAAGACAGGGTTTGTCATTGACTTTCAAACGTGAAGGGTGAAATGTGAAATAACAGACAGGCTCTCGATAGCAAAATGAATTATCTTTAGTTTTATCTCACCCCTGAAAGCCATTTCAATAACTGACTAATAAGCAGTAGTTGGCATCAAAATACACAATGTAAAATACTTCATATGCTTAAATAAGCAAGCAAAAACACTTTATTAGTTTCCATAGAAACGTGGTATGTGGGCCATGTGCCCAAATGGTTCTGCAGGTCATCGTATGCAGAGGCTTCCTCAGTCTGGGATGACTGGCATAGGACTAACATGAAAACAAGAAACTGATGTTTCAGTTACATACTTGAAGTAAGCCACTGAGCAAATATGTAATTAGTGTTGAAGCAATGAGGTGCAAGCTTATTTCATCTGATGAGCTATTTCCCTCCGATGTAATCAGCACCCAGAGAAAGATGGGACTATCGGATAGTATTAATGTCTGATACTTCTTGTGAAGAAGCCTCATTTGGTGTAGTGTAGTAACAAGCCTATAACCTACAGCATGCACGTATGGTCAGGTTAAGCACTTGCTGCTGACAACGTGACCCCACCCCCCCGAAGTCCCTTTTCTTCGTGTTGTCCAACGTCCGGGTTAACGATAGTTCACGTGAATCTTCTGTGAACTTCAGTGCCCGTCAACAAATCAGTTTTGTGGTTCCTCTGTTTGGTTTCCAACTGTATGCTGATTCACACCCCAGTTTCAACTTCACTACCTGATAATGACAAGAATCACTGTCATTACAACGCTACGGCCCGCCACAGAGGGGCAGCTCACAGTGCTTCCCATGGCTATTGTGAGGGCCCCAGAGACTAGTAACCAGCACTGCACAAGTCTGAGAGAGTGTTTTTCAGTGTTTTGTGTGTTTAAATACTATCATCATGGCTTGAGTCCGTTAATAATATAAATGACATCAGAGCCCTGCTGAGGACTCGAATAAGAGTACACCAGCAAAAATGTATATCCATAAGAATGTAAAAAACAAATACTAAAGTCTTGTGTTCTATGAGCCTGTGTCAAAATATTACATGTGTTTGCAAAATAATGCCAGAGTTCTCAAACACAACTTGTTGATAATTGTCATTTTCCATGTCATACTCTGGGCTTCAAATATTGGTTTGAATTTGGTAGCACATTCTGTCACTAAATTATGTGAATGCTATATGCTAATATATGCTCAGAGAAACAGGCAGTTAGACATTCTCTTGACCATGTGACCAATTATATTGGCCTAGAGAAAGCATAATTTAGCTCATGCAGACATTTGGCAAATAATAATAGAAGGAAAGAGAGAAAGGCTTTTGTTAAGTGTGACCGTCATTTCTATCTTAAACAGAAACAAGTATGGTAAGATGAAAGCTTTAGCAGTTAGAAATCAGGCAACAATCACACAAGAATTATACAGGCAGAACAAACAAACAAGCACACATAAACGCACACATGCACGCACACAAACACACAAAACACTATCCTATTCACACATTCTGCAGTCAGTGAGACTTTAGGAGAAAGAAATGCAAGGGCACACACACTATATGAAGTCATGTATGGAAATACAGAATTGGCCAATGTATGTCTGTTTGTCTGTCTGTCTGTCTCTGAGTTGAGCAGCCCTGTTAAGTGAAAAAATCAATATGAAGTAATGGTGCTGTACAGTGTGTGGCAGCGTGTGAAGACTATAAGTGCTGTGTCAAAAGATACATTAAGCATCAAAAGTGTGAACAATTATTTGTGTAGCTTGCACTGATTTCTAAATGTGCACCAAGAGAGGCTGGGTCTCGCTTTCGGGGGGCTCACCCTCAGGTGGGGGCAGATGATACACCACGAAGAGTGAGGAATAGAGACACCCCACGAATGACATCAGGCTTGAAAAGTACATCACCCCCTGGGCCCCGCCCACCAGAGTGGTAAGGGGTCCCATCGCCACCGAGACCAGGATTTGAGCCAGGAAATACTGGCAGCTGAGCAGAGAGATGTCCACCCCCTTCCCTCGTCTGGTCCCATCCTCAGACGAGCCACAAAACTACGGACATAACAACATAGTTAGGTAGAAGTTAGACAACGGAGGTAGACACTGCACCAGTTGAGTAGATATACTGAGATATGCTACCCCAGTGCAGTATCAAGGTTACATACACCCACCATGTTACCTTGACAAACTAAGAAGCAGGTGTGTGCATATTAGGGGTGTGCGTCTCTCCTTTATAGGACGATCCAATACGTATCTAGATACATGCGCTACGATACGATTCAGGGACGATACATTTAATATTGGTCAGATTTTCTTTTTTCTAGCTATCTGATTGGTTTAAAAAATATATATTTCGAGCGATCTCATTGGTCGGAAAAAACTATAGATTTCGAGCAATCTAATTGTTCGAAAAATGTTCTCTAGATACGTATCGGATCGTCCTATAAAGGAGAGATGCACACCCCTATTATTTAACATAAAACAATCATATTTTTAATCGTGCTTATTATCCAACCTCGTTCTTGGATGTGTATTTACACCCCTAGTGCATATACAATATAAAGTTCGATATCATTGACAGAAATCGACAGGTGAAGTAAATGGTGTGTCTGTTAACCCACCTGGGGACTCTGGTAGTATTCACACAGCAGAGAGTAAGGCAGCGTGCATAGAGAGGAGAACAGCACCCCGTATGTGACACACAAAGAGAGGATCACATAGAGGTTGGTGGACAGCGTGGCCAGGCCCGTGCCCAGACCAAATGCCAGGTAGGCAAAGAAATACAGAGATCGGAGGGAGAAGCGCTCCTCCAGCTTCTCCAGTATGGCTGGAAAACAAGTCAAGGGAAAAAATGGTTAGCAAAGGAAGTAGTAAAAAGCCAATATAAACAAAGTGGTATGATAAATCTCTGTTAATTAACATATTGTCTTTATCTAGTTCTTATGCTTTAGTTTATATCAACCACCCCTCCCATAAATAGTCTGATCTAGTAAGTGTATTGTGCAAAAGGCTTACCTGAGTAAAAGGCTGCACTAAAAGCATAGATGCACATTCCCCAGCAGCCCATGCTGACACCGGCGTTGTAACGCTGGTAGGCCTCAGAGTCATGGGGGGCTTTGGGGTCACCCTCAAACACCACCTCCCCCATGAAGTCAGTGTAGAACAGCAGCATGCCTTCGAAGGACAGCCAGCCTAAAACAGACACAGATACCATCCATGTACAAACAATACTGGAAGCTTTGAATGTCTTTCAATAGGGGGATTTTAAATAAGGAGGAACCATTTAAAATATGAACTGAAAGGGTCCTTCTTACCCAAAAAGTGATTGGTGCATAAGCTCCGCAGAGAGGGGGGCATCCTGTAGATGGCCACACACAACAGCTTAATTGACATCTGGGATTGGGCTTGCGCATTCTCACCCAGGTCGCTTTCATAGCGCACCCCATTTAGCAATATGTTTGCTACCTTCAAACGCCAGAGAAAGAACAAAAGTCAATGCTTTGCACCCATAAAAAACAAGTATATCTACAAGTGTGAATCTATGACGATGTATCAACAAATGCAGCTGTTTCTATGTGTATGTAACAAACAAAATACAAACAAAATAAAGAAAAACAAAAACAAGCAAACCTGCTGGCTGAATGTCACCGTCCTCCTGCGACCGTTCTCCACACCGACAACCTCCGTTTCCATGAGATCACTCATTAGTGCAAGGCTCTGGGGACGTTTCAGGATGCCAGCACTTGAGCCTCGATGCGATCCAGCCGCACCCTGAGGTGCGCCTGCAGCGTCTTCTCCTGTCTGAGGTCCCACTGCATGCTGGGTTAGAAGGGCGGCTGGGTTGGCCTCTATGGGGGGTTTAGACCCCCCTCCAGCATTTGACTCGAGCGGGCCCACAGTCACTTGAGGATGGGGTGAGTCTCCCGGAGCCAAAGGCCGGCCTGTTGTGCCACTGTCCACGGGTTGTGGGCTCTGCTGGCCTACGTAACAGTCTATGAGCACACTGTCGATATAGGAGGTTCCCAGGGAGGAGGCAAACTCGTTGATGCCTGTCAGGGACCCGTCCCTGCTTATGAAGCTGCCGTATTTGGGCGTGAGGGGGCTCATGGGGGAAATGGGGCTGGCGAGGCCTTCGCAGAGTCGCGCGCTGGCACTGCTAGACTGACCCAAGGGTTCGCGGTGGCGGGTAAAGTGCTCTGTGTACTGGTAGCCGTAAAGTCCCCCCTCATCGTCCTCCTCCTCCAGCCCAGACATTGCCCCAGGGGCGACAGGGGGAGAGGGGGGGAGAGCGAGGCTGGGGCTCTTCAGATTGCTTTTACCGGAGGAGCCCTGGTTCTTTGGCAGCGGTCGTTCTGGAATACTGTTCAGGGTCATCACCGTGGCGACGACTAGGGTAACACTAGTGAAAAGGTACACGACCCGAAGCTGCCCTCCCATTGATCTTCCGAACTCTGTGTTGTCCCAGTTGATGCCCCCCACGATGTATCCGAACCCGCCTCCTAGTCCTGTAGAGCAGCATTAAGGACAGCATTAAATTGCAATTAGAACAAATCTCGAATCATGACGTATTTACAATTGAAGGCTGTCTGTCTGTAAGCCTGTTGCAGGCTTTGTAAGAGCTCAAGGGATCCATGTTATGGTTAATTGTTTAAATGTTCAGGCCATTAGCAGGTTAAGTTCACGTAAGTATCGATAGACAGAAATGTTTCAGCTTAAGAAGAGGTTAGTTACAGTAATATGCCCAAAGCATAAACAACTTTTAGGTTTAAAGTGTTATCAATATAATGATATAACTTGCCAAAACAGGTTACAAAAGAGGGGAGGATGAACAAATTGTATATTTTCTGTATTCCACCAGAACATGCCTCAGAGAAAACACATCTGGTCTAATATCCACATCTAAATACATTTTGAGAACCTTTGCCCTAAACCTTACAGAAGCATGGTATAGGGTTTTCTCACCTGCCAGCAATGCATGGATGTTCAGACCCCGATCCTGGTCTTCCGGGCTGCACACGTCCATCATGTAGGCATGACTGGGGTTGTCTGCGGAGTCTGCACTGAAGTCCATCAGCACAACACCGCAGATTGTCAGGATGATACCCCACTTGTGATTGGTTGCTGTGTCGGCCAATGCACTGCCAATGTCCCGCCCATTGAGAACAAGCGTTAGACCCAGCAGAGCACCTAAGTGTAGAAAGGAAGAAGAGTTGAGAGTGGGGTAAAGTGTAGTATAGTAGAATGTGTGATCAGATAACTAATTCCCGAGACAGTGTACCTATTGCCAATGCAAAAATGAATGGCCTCCTCCGACCAAACCGGGATGTACAGCGATCACTCCAGGCTCCTAAGAAAGGCTGAACCAGGAAGCCTTCAAGCAGGGATAGAGTGTGTGAGAGAGAGAGAGAGAGAGAGAGAGAGAGAGAGAGAGAGAGAGAGAGAGAGAGAGAGAGAGAGA
>JAOSLM010000026.1:14543692-14554355 GCA_025629765.1 Eleginus gracilis | reverse complement strand
GCACCTCTTGTTGAGTGGTATGCAGATGTTCAAACTTGTACAAATTCTTTGAGTGGAGGGGATGTCAGATTGTTGATACATTAAACACATATTTGCATATTTGATCATGTTATCCCAGCTGAGCATGTTGTATTTTTTTTATGATTGGGCAGTGATGGGAGCGGTTTGGTTTCTTGTCCAGTGTTTTAATGACCTGTTTGTACAGAGACTGGAGTGGTTTTAACTGAGAAATACCTGCATGTGACCATGTGGTCAAGCAATACATAATTTGTGACAATATCATGGAGTGCATATGCATTTTAGCTGATTCAGTTGATAGTTGGCATCTGATGCTTCTAAAATTTGAGAGGCTGAATTTCACTCTATTACGGACCCTTTTCACCTGGGACTTGAATGAGAGCCTGGAATCTATTATAATGCCAAGGTATTTATATTATGTTACCACCTGCAACTTCTCCCTTTCTATGTACACATCTGGTGGTATTGTGTGAGTCTTGGATTTACTAAAAAAACATGCATACTGTTTTGGTCACGTTGAGTTGTAGACAGCACTGCTTCAGCCATGCAGCTACATGACCCAGGGACTGTTTTAACTTACTAGCAGCTTGTGTGCTATTGTTGCCATGCACATAAATGACATGTGACAATAAATGACAATGTGTCATCTGCATACATTTGCAGGTAGGTGTTGGGACACACTAATGGCAAATCATTTATATATAGGATGAACAGTATTGGGCCCAGGATGGAACCCTGTGGGACTCTATAAAAATCAAGGGTTGTTGATTGATGAATTTTGAATTCTGACCTGCTGTTGGCTCATTACTAAATACGATTGTATCCAGTTAAGTGTATCTGAGGAGAAGTTGAAAGCAGATAATTTTGCGACTAGGACTTTATGATTTACCGTATCAAATGCCTTTTTGAGATCAAGAAAGACAGCTGCTACTACACCACCTCTGTCCATCAATCTTATTAATTAGCTCTAAAACCAAATTGCTTTGGATGCAGTGAAAAAGGGGATGTAGGTTGCTGTGCAACCAGTTTTTCTGCAACTTTAGAGACGGTTGGCAATATGCTTATTGGCCATACAATCTGCTGATTGTAGAGATATCAATAAATGTCAGTGTACGTTGTGGAAAGGTAAAAAGGGGAGGGAGCACACACAACAGAGTTCACTTGGGTAAGGATCATCAGCCATATGTGACGTCATTAGGAATGCATGACAAAATTCCCAAAGAAACAGCTGAAATGCGTCGTTATTGTTCGTTCATTCCTTTAACTACATAAATTGAACATCATTTGGCACTATATGTGAAAAGAGATATATGTGAAACATTTGTGTAAACAAGACTAATCTGAACTAAATCGGCTCTCAATGAGTTGAAAGCCTGTTTAATAACTCTTTGACGCAATGTGTCTTTAGTTTATGGAGATCTTGGCAATGGAACTAGATCTTCTACTACAATGTCAACAAGAAACACCAATCTGTACACTTCCTTTTTGATAACCCAGCCGCACGTGACAAGAATCCTGTTGAATGTTAATGTGGTAATTTTCTTACAGGAAGCATGCTAAAAGTGAGCTGTAATGAAACTGCTGACAGTGTGTGTGAACCTTGTCCGAGCGGTCAGTATATGGGGAGCTGGAACTATAAATTATCCTGCTTTTCCTGTCATGAATGTCAAGAAGGTGGGTGATGAGCACATATCTTACCATTCCCTAACAGTTCAACACTGGCTCAACATTTATGACTTAATTTGAAGTTTAAAGACTTTAGCGTCAATTAGTGAAAAAGAATATTGAACCACCTCTGTCCAATGGACTTTATAGAGTTCTGAATCGTCAGGAAAATGACCTGAATGTTTGAATGTTATTCATTTCCAATGTGCCGCTCTATGTAATATAAAAAATATATGTCCATTCAGATGATGGTTTGCAATATTTGCAAAAATGCACTACCACCACCAAATCCAAATGTGGGTGCAAGCCTGGATGGTACTGTGTCACAGAATTTAAAGACTCGCAGTGTACAGTATGTGACAAATACACTTTGTGCGAACTTGGTTTGGGAGTCTCTGAGCAAGGTACAGTGGCCTGCTATTTTTGATTCTATAAAGAACATAAGAAATTACATCCAGACTTTTTTGGTGGCAAGGTTAAGACATGTACTCTTCATGGCTAACTGTAAGGGAACTTCTTTCATGGATTTCAGGGACTGCAGATTCAGATGTAATGTGCTCACCTTGTCCTGATGGAAAATATTCTGACGTGGTCTCCCACACTGAATCCTGCAAGCCTCATACAAGGTGAACAATACCACCCGCCTGCACAAGTCATGACTGCTTAATTGCATGAATCTCAGGTCTCTTTCTTTCTGTCTCTCTCTGAATCTCTCTCACTCTCTTTCTCACTCTTTCACTCTCTGTGTCTCTGCCTCTTCGATTCGTTGTCTTGCGTCTCCATCTCAAACTCTCTCTTGGCGTTTGTCATTATAATATACTGGCCAGGCCGGACTTGGTTTGATTCGACGTGGCAGCCCAGCGAGGCTGGGATTTGAGTCTCCATTACATCAGGGCTAGCCGCTTGAAGGTGTTTCTTTAACTGAGACGTGCTTGTCTTGAGCCGATAAATCAACAACACACAGTTATTTTAGCCTATTTTGTTTTATGTTATAGCCTACCGTTAATATTGTATAGATTGGTTAAAGAGACATTTAATATTTTCGGGCTGTTTCAAACAGAGTGAACACACAATGATACCCGCAAACAGGAATACAGTTAGAAGATTCCTAATCTCAATAGCTCATTGATAGCCAATTTGTTTCAGTCATGTTTTACACATGTGTTTTGCATATATTTCTACGTTTGCCACATGATGTTAGGTTTAGTTAAAGGAAGGAACGAATAATGATGAATTAGGCTGTTGAGAACTATAGCAATAATCTGCTTGCATGGTGATGCGTCTGTGACACAAGAACGGACAGTTTATTGCATTTCTGTCTGGTCTATATTCCTACATTTGAGAGACAACTACTTGCTCCAAACAGTAACCAGGGCTAAGGTCACCACAGCCCACACGCTTTGGCCCGACCTCTGCACAACTTTGAACTGGTCATGGTTTCCGCTGGCCATGGTTTGACACAAGGCCAAATGTGCTAACGGAAAGAAAACGCCTTCCGTCTTCTATCTCTCTCAAACTCTCTCTTCCTCTGAAGGTGTCAAAAAGCTGTGGTGAAACAGGGCACTGCTACCTCAGACACAGAGTGTGACCCGCCGACTTCCGTATACTCCACAACATCTCGGAGCCCCACAACAGAGAAACGGTCTAATGTGGTGTATACAACTGCCTGTCTATCAATTCCAATGAAAACAGACTCCACGTTGACTCCCATCCAGTTGGCAACTAAAACGCCAGCTAGCACTGGCGTAAAAAAACTAGGTTGGCTTATTGATTTGATGAATATAACAACTATAACATTGTAATCGTATCCCTTTTTGAAATATTAACGTGTGTGTGTGTGCGTGTGTGTGCGTGTGTGTGGGGGGGGTGTGACTAATACAACTGTATTAGTTACAGTTGTTGTCCCTATTGTCATCAGCTGTGTTTTGCTCATTGTCCTGGTTATCCTGGTGCTGTGGCAATCTAAAAGAATCAACAGGAGAGGTAATGCTGGATGCTGGATGATGTAGTCTTCCTTTAGGTTTTAACCATATTCACACTTCTAACTCAATGAAATTCTGATTTTTAGTTCTTGATTCAATTATACATTAAATTATTTATACTACATATCCATCATGTGATACAGAAATTCGGATGAAATTGTGTTTAAAAATATAAATAGGTAGTTATATATAGGTTGAAAGATTTTATGAAATGTGTTGACATTGCATGAATACTCCAAAACTAAGTAAAACCAACTGAGATTGTGCTATATACACTGTTCCTATATCTTAAACATCAACTAGCTGTCTCTATCTGTAAGTACCAACTCATTGTTCCTTCCTCAGGAAATCAAAAACACAATTTCTTGACAGATAGAAATGGAAATTCCAAGATTGTTGTAAGCGTAAGTATCCTGATTTCACCACTACTTCAATACACACATGATTATTTTGTATTATGCAGACTGACATTGCCTCCTCTTCTGCTGCCAGATGCATCGCAATAATGCTTTGGTTGCTCCGATCACATCAATGGCTCTGGAATCCCATGAACTGCAGGATTTGATGGATACTCAGGAACCCTGCACTGGCCACAGTGATGCTCCCGATAAACCTTTTGCAGGAAGGAAAGACCCCCATGTCATCAAATGTGATTCTTTAGTGTAATAATAGTACTGAATGTTGTGCAGTTTTTGCACGGACGTTTTTGAGTGTGACACACGCAAGCAGAGGGTGCCTCTGGGGCACTACTTAATACCCATAAAAAAGAAAATGTAAAGATGCACAATTATTCCTGCACTATATTGCATATTTAGGCAATGCTTTATGCAAGCATTAGTGTCTGAAATCCGTCAATGCTTATTCTCTTCATAGCATCCTGTATACTGCACTCTATAGGGAATGAGGGCACAAGAGCGACAATTCAACTGACTCCTGGTCCCGGCGCCCTCAAACTTAGCCCTGCTCCCAATGTCAATGTTGGTATCACTTTGCACGCAGCAAAGGGCTGCTGCTGCCGCCTTCCCCTGTCCCTCTTGTGCGTCCAACACTGAGTCAGTCCAGAGAGATGCTGACCTCCCCATGGGGCCGGAAGTGGAGGGCTCAGCACCAGGCAGTCTGGCTGTTGGAGGACAGTGGTGTTGGTTTTAACCAAATAAGGGGAAGTGCTTGTATTGTTTTTGTCAGATGGATGAACTTATTTTATTTGTACTGTGCAATAACTTCTGTGGGTTTCGGGTGAGAGGAGCAAACGTTTTAGCCATGTATTGAAGGACTCGTCAAAAGTTAAGCATTTCTTAGTTTTGTGGCTGAAATAACACATGTCTTTCTTTCCTGGCAAGGAAGCTACTTTTTGTACCCATGTTAGATGATAGTGACGTTCTGTGTATGTTGACATCCAAATCCTCTGTAGGTGCTAGATGAGGTTTGCAACCAATGCCAAAGACATCATTCACCATTGTATTGTACCAGTGTTGTATGGAGATGGTTGGTTTTCCTAAGGGCTTAAGATGCTGACCACTTTCTATTCATACTTAATTAATTAATTCTTAAACTGCTCCCACCATGGCCATGCATTTTTTTGTACTGAAGTACTATGTCCGGCTTTATTTAAAAGGCTTAAGATTGCAGTGTGTACAAGACGAAAGCAATAACTGAAAATGAGGCAGTGAATTGTTGTTGTTGCTTAGCCTCACCAGTAAAATGACATCCTTGACTGTGTCATTCTAGACTTTCATGTATTTCCTTGTATTGTGCTTTGTGTGTTTAGGTTTGTGCTTCTATCAGGGGTCTACTTAGCGAAATAGGTGCCCAACATCAATGAGAAATATATAATATTTTTGATATATATTTGTAGTAAATAAAGGACCAAAGAGGCAGATATGGTGCACGTGTATATGGACCATAGAAACCTATCTATACTTCATATTCATGAAATGTATTGGCAGGTTCTCTCTTTGGACAATCGCGCCCCCTTCTGGTTCATAAACTGCTGTGAATTTGATATTAGCATTGTTTAGCTAATCTATATGAGAAAGGTTTGAATGAAATCTGATCATGTAATCGGCCTATAAATTAATATAATACACTTGATATGTTTTTGCATAAACGGTTGCAGTGCATATCAGATGCCGTACAGTGTTTTCATTTCATTTAAAGAGCACAAGACCGGAGATAGTCAGCTGAGCTCAAGAGCGAGCGATGGGGTTGAGTCTGCGCCGTACCATTATCGGGTGAAGAGAGGATCCACACTTCCAAGAATTTCAACAATTGAATCCACACTTTATTTTACAGACGGAATAATATTAATTATTCATATCCTCTTATATCATTCTAACATAAATATTTTGATAGGGTACTCGTAGTTACCAGTATTTATAAAAGATTATGTATGGAAACACCCATTGCTCGGACAGTTGGTTTGTTCTGTTGCCGCTGTTTGTTGTTCCCCTTCCTGAAGGAAAAATCAAGCGCTGGGACTGCCCGTGTCGGCATCTGTGAGCTGGTGAGTTGAGTTTATTTTATCGTTTTTATTGATGACTGGTTGTATTATTTGGTTGAAATAAAGTATTTTGTGGTACCAATGTTGCTAGTTAGCCACGTGTCTTTACTGTCAAAAAGTACAAAAAGTGGTTTTCCTTTATTTAGAGCCTGGCATCTACGTGTTGTGGTCCGTAGAAAGGTGGTGTCGTGGGTTGGCTCAGATGTAACGTTACACTTAAATTGCAGTCTTGCCAAGCGGTGATAAACGTTTGACACTTTGCGATTGGAAACTGCTAACTCTTTTGAAAATACAATACTGGTCGTTTTGAGGAATCAAGGAATCTGTCAGTGGTCATGACAATGAGAGCAGGAGAGGTTAAATGCTGCAGGTGCTCTCCTAGCCTTCTGTATGGGACAGGGTTTCAGAAGTAAAATAGGCTATCCTTTCATGGTTTCTCATGATGCTCTTTTACTTCAGGAGAAGGACAGTAGTGCAATCAATTGTTACGACCTTTCATTTAAAAAATGTCACTGCAACTACATTGATAACGCGGATCGAAGTTATATGAAGTTTGGATTCACAGATCATCTGACATTGCCTTGACAAATCGCACTGAACGTTAAATTCTCTTGTCATCCTTACTTCTTATTCCATTTAATGGTAGCATACTTGTGGAGTAAAAATGAAATACATAAAAGCTTTAAAAAAATCTTTAAATTGTATAAAACCACCAATGTTAAATAAAACGACATGTAGGTTAAAACAACGCAAAATTATGTATTCTACTTTGATAATATCAACCACATGAATTTGCAACAGCTAGGACTTCCTTAAATGACTTCCTCATATGCAATGACCTGTAATTTAAGGGACAGATCAGCTTACAGACCTTTTTGTTTATATTCACAACAGAGCTATTAAAAAGGAGAAACCCCGTTATTCTCCAGAAGTCCAGCTGTCGACCAAGACCAAACTTAAAGAGCTGCACAAGCCAAGGCTATCCTGCACCCGGTAGAGCTGTCTGTTTTAGATGCAACCTGCTTTCTGCGTTTGCTAATGGCTTGCTGTCTGAAGGACGAGCTGCTCTGTTCCATCTGCCTGAGCATTTACCAGGACCCGGTCAGCTTCGGCTGTGAGCACTACTTCTGTCGGAAGTGCATCACGGAGCACTGGATCAGACAGGAGCCCCACGGAGCGCGGGACTGTCCGGAGTGCCGGCGCTCCTTCCCCGACCCGCTGCTGTCACCCAGCCTCAAGCTGTCCAACATCGTGGAGCGCTACTCGGCCTTCCCGCTGGACGCCATCCTCAACGCCCAAAGGAACTCGTACCCCTGCAAGGACCACGAGAAGGTCAAGCTCTTCTGCCTCAGCGACAAGAGCCTGGTGTGCTTCTTCTGCGACGAGCCGGCGCTGCACGAGCAGCACCAGGTGACCACCGTTGACGAGGCCTTTGAGGAGATACAGGTCAGTGTGGGGGCTTGTTTTTGTGTTATTTTCCTATTTCTTTTTTGTTTTATCATCTCTTTTATCACCAAAAACCTTTTCACCTATTCGGGAAGAGAATCTGCAGGGACCTCACACTACGATATTATAAATATCTTTTAGTTCCTGTGTCATTTGTATTCGATCCTGTATATTTTGTGTGGTTTAATGTCGTGTTTTAGTTTAGGTCCTCCATTAAATCTTTTATTAATGTGGCGAAACAGAACAGTGTTTTCTGACTGGGCTTAATTAATGTTATGCTGACAGGTCGAGTAACACCCCTGGTTCCAAGTATTGGTTTACTCGCATTAACATGTGTGCATCATTGATGAGCCATTTACCTTGACAACCGCTCCAACAACATATTTCTTTGAAGGCTGTTGGCTATCACATTTGAGGTCATGTCTTTACAGGAAATGGTAACGCAATTGTGGGAGTAGTTTTAAAATGATTTGCTTCTCTCATCGATACCTGTACGATTAATCATCATTCCAATGGGCACACCATGGCATTTACATTCCATTACATTTATTTATCTGATGGTTTTGCGACAGTGACAGCATACATTTTCAGAATAATTTTGTGTACATGAAATAAGCTATTAGCTGCAGCAATTACAAAGCGCCACAATATAGAAACAGGAGACAGAATTGTATTTATTTATTTATTTTTCGTGGGACAAGATGCAACCTGAACAGATGAGTTTTCAGCCTGCGGTGGAAGAGAGGTTGGGTGTCCGCTGTCCTGATGTCATTGGGGAGGTAGTTTCACCATTGTTGAGCCAGGACAGCAAACAATGTATTGCGGGAGGAGTAAGCCATTTGGCAGTCCTGCAGCCTAGTAAACAGCTTCCCGTAATGTGGGAGAATTCGGGAAGGTTGTAGACCAGCCGGGAATTCCGAATTCTGGATGAGCAGCAGGGGACGAATGGCACATGCAGGCATACCAGCGGGAAGTTCTAGGTGCGAGATGAAGTTGCCAGGAACAAAACCTGGGTGTCCTTCTGGGTGAGTGGAATAGACGTATCCTCCTGATGATGTACAACCTTCATCTGCAATGTTTGCAGCGAAGTGCAGCTGGTCTTCCAGGGTGAAACCAAGATTCCCTGCCTTCCTAGTCGCAGGCACGACAGAGTGGTCGATATTGATGGAGAGGTCTTGGAAGGGAGATGCCTTCTCTGGAATGAGGAGCAGCTATGTTTTGTCGTGAGTTGAGCATCGGATGGTGTGTCGAAATCCACTGGGAGATGTCGGCCAGATGCTTAGAGATTCATGCTTCTACCTGGGCTTCAGACCCGGGAAAAGGACTGAGTGGATCATCTGCATTGCTTTAGTAGGAACGGTCATGTGGTTGAATGACAGAACCCAGTGACCAGGTGTACAGACAGAAGGTGATGGGACCCAGTACAACCCAGAGGGACCCCAGTAGTGAGACTAGAAGGATCTAATGCAGATCTTTTACAGGGTAACCTGTAAATGTGATCCATGAGATAGGATGTGACCGGGGCGAGTGCAGAGCCGGAGATTCCCAGATCTTGTTTTTTATTAAGCAAGACCTAATATATGCATATATGTCTGTTAGGTAGGTATTCAAATCTCAATTCTGGATTTGAATGAGGAATTGAAAGAAATCATATTTTTTTTACATTTTTGCATAACTTTGCGACTTGTAGGTAGAAGGTGCGGTTAGATTTTGTTGCCAAATCCCAGCGATATATCCCTGGGATAAAATATGTAAGGACTGAGACCTCCCTCATTCCGAGAACACATCAGCGCTAGTCCCGCCAAAAGTCCTGTTTTATCAAGACTGCACATTGTTCAAGTCCCCTATTTGCTTTAATTGGAGGTGGCCTACTCTCTCTGTAAGCTTTGTTCAATTGGAGATTTTAAGGCTATATTGAAGCTCTTCTGTAACCTAGTTTGACTCTAGATCAATGAGTGGATTTGTAAGCCACTGAAGTCCACGCAGCAATCCTATGTGATATTGTAGTTTAGGTTTTTGCTTAAGGAAAAACCCTCACTTGATTAAAAAGGCAGATACGTTGGCTACCATTCAGTAACTTTCTTTTTAATCTTTTTCTCAGAATATTTCAAAATCTGTTTGTGAACCATTATCCAGAGCTTGAAGCAAATAATACAACCTGGTCCACTGCTCCAATGGAGGACGGCAGGGCAGAGGTTTGGATAAGAAACAGACCAACATGTTTCTGGTTAAAAGCGCTTTGAACATTTTGGTGTGTTGCTCGACTCCCCAAACCAAAGTCGGAAAAGGAATGGGCTTGCATTGTAATCTGCAGCTCCTAAAAAAATGCACACAGGATGTCTATTATGACAGAACACAATACCGTATTGGTGCCATGTTTTTGTGCAAATATTATCAGGTCAGTAAAGAGGGTGGCAGACTGCATTTGTATGAACATATTTGCTTACAATTCTGAACACAATTAGGTCTCTGCTAGACTTTTGGACAGAACAGCGTTATGCTGCTTGGGAGTTCTTTTCAAGGCAGAGATTTGGCATTATTTGGTGCGGCGGGAGGCTTCTGCAGTAAAGCCAGGCAGCGTTCATCTGCAAACAGTCATGTCTCTCTCCCCCCCCCCCTCCCCCCTGTGAAGAGCTTGGTGCACTAGCACTTTAAGTATTTCAAGTGCTTTTCTATGCAACTTCTTATCCAGCCCAATGGAGGACAAGTTGGAGATAAAAACGCTGTTCTAAATGACTTGTGACACTGTTAGCACCTGTTGAAGTAGTGAAACGAAACAGTGATTTAAAAAAAGAAAATGGAACCTACAATAAACTCAAGGCAGGTTCTGGTGCGTGGCTGGGACCCTCCCTCCCCCTAAACACTTGACCGGACTTCCTAGTGGGGCGCTGGGCTCGTCGTTATCTTGACGTTGTCATTCTCGTGTTGTCAATATATGCTAATGGTAATCACCAGAGGGGTATTCCAGGAACTGGGGTTTAACAAACACAGAGTTAACACTGAACTCTAGGTTGATTGACCCTGTGCCAACTAAACCAGAGCTGTCGGTTCC
>JAOSLM010000026.1:14471058-14481702 GCA_025629765.1 Eleginus gracilis | reverse complement strand
TCACTATCACACATTTAGACAGATTTGTGAACAATGTTTGAGAGAAATGGTAATATTGTGTATCTGGAATGAATTTAGATCTTTAAGTCCATCTCATGAAAAATGGGAGCAAAAACAAAATTGTTGCGTTTATATTTTTGTTGAGTGTAGCTCATTTATACTTTATTTTAGAAGGTTAACGTTCTACAAATTAACCGCTAGATGGCGATCACGGCAAATATCCACCACTTTATTTGAAACCAGAAGAAGAAATACCGGAAGCACATGGGGAACGCGAACGTGTGCAGGCTTTGAACGATACTATTTATTTATGAACGTGATAACAACAAATTAAAAGTGTAGCGTTTAAGATAATTTACATGTTTTGAAAGACGTTAACGTCTACAAAGTCAAGATTTCAATATGGTTCGACAGATAAGGTTAGTGCTATGAAATCCTGCATTCATTTACATGATAATGGAATGTTTACGATTGTTATAATCATCTTTACATGCAGTGCCTTGCCTTCTCGTACATAACAACCATGTCATTATCTGGGAAACCGTTTTCGACAACATGGAAACTGCTTTATTGCCACTCTGTTATGTATCGCGGTGTATTCACCGTCATATGGAGAACAGGTGAACAATTCTGCTTCCCTTCTCTTCCCCTTAAAATTCAGAGTAAAACGATTTAAACTGCAGAAGAAGCCAGAGCAATTTGACGACGATGACCCTCAAGCCTACAAGGGTGCGCAAGCCCCCGACAAGGTAAGGATAGGATATAAAAGGATGGCAGAAAAAAGCCTGTGACTCAGGTTGAATCTAAAAACAAGGCTAACGTGCTTAACAGTTAGCTGTTGCCTCCTAAAATACATTTATTTCGTGAACAGCGAAATCTTTTACGTTAATTTGATCTTGTTTCGTGGTCTTGGCTGGACTCAAACATTATTAGCGATCACTTTAAAAGTCTGGGGCAAAAATCAACTGGTGGGGAGCCACTATCAAGGTTATTGATGGGGTAACCATACAACGTCATAGCGAATTCTGCATGTGCTTTTGCACATTGACACCATATTCTCTTCGAATGGTTATCTTTTTTTTTTTTTTCAGAGTTTACAGTATGCCACAGTTTGCACCATCACCCCGGATAATGCATGTGGATACTGACCACTGACACTTAATGTGTGGTCTTATAGAACCAGCACTACATTACAAGGTTGCACTGATTGGTCTGTAATCAGTCTGGAAGATGATCATGACATGGACAGTATGTACACAATGACTTGAATTATTGTGTTGTCCTTACTATTCCACGTAAACCAATTAAGTGCTTTGCAAACACCTCGGTTAACTAGGGTTGTCAAGCCTCTATTAAAGGTCCAGTGTGTAGTATTTAGTGGCATCTAGCGGAACGGCCTTGGCAGAAATTGAGTTTTCTTAATGTAACAATATCTATATTACTATATCTGTATAACCATTAATGATCTATTGTCAACCTTTTCCAGAAATCGACAGACTTTACAAGGGGCGAGGTGGACCGGTTTCATGATGAAAAGATTGCTGTGAGTTTGTGTTCATATTTGTGCTAAGTCAGCATTATTTGGCTAATTCAATTCATCCATTTACCATAATGTTTTGTTTCTTCTTGTTACAGAAACTTCTCGCCAGTGGTGACAAAGTGGATAGTGACCTTGAGGATGGGGATGATGAGGTAATTAACTTTTTCCCCAGGTAATCACTAGTGCGATCAGATTGGTCAATGTTCTTTTATTTATGTTGGTGATTAAGCACACGGTATTAATTTCATATTAAAGGAGGAAGTGATGGCCCTGGATGACTCTGAGTCTGAAGGAGATGAGGAATACGGTGACGACAAACAAGAAGAGGGGAGTGACATGGAAAGTGATCTAGAGGGGAAGAAAGATGCAGGTAAAATAATTGTAATAATAAATAATTGTTTGCATGGCAAAATGTACCGTTGTGTTTTACAGCGTTACCCATTTTCCGGATGTTTTTTTTTTTCTAGATCTTCCTAGTGACATGGCGTGGGGTAACAGAAAGAACCTCTTCTACGACTCAGATTATGTGGCTGCCAGTGAGTATATCTTTATCTCTACCTCCATTCCAAATGCAGATTATTTATGACATACGCTTTGATAGTGTGCTTTTGTGCCTGAGGAGCATCTCAGCCCTGGTGTGTTGTGTTGCAGAAGGGAAAACGCAAGAAGAAGTAGAAGCAGAGGACAAAGAGGAGGAAGAAGAAGCTAAGAACATACAAAGACGCCTGGCTGCAAATCTCAGCGAGGAGGACTATGATCTCAATTTATTTCAGGTAGGCATTGATGCATCTCTTGTATGCCAATTCTCTTTATTTAAAGTTGTACGATTTGCGTGAACTACAGTGCCGTTAAAGGTGCTGTATGTAAGCTTTGAGTTGTAAGTAGTAATGGTAAATATAAATAAATTGGAAGAGAGCAAGATTCTAAAACACCCCAAAGATCGTCTAGGCCAATTACAACCAATGAATCTTACCGCAAGCACCGGTTATGATGATGCATGTTATTTTAGGAATTCGCTGTGGAGAAGGATGATAAGATTGCAGAAAAGGACAAGAAAATTGTCCTTTTTATTATGATGCATGTTATTTTAGGAATTCGCTGTGGAGAAGGATGATAAGATTGCAGAAAAGGACAAGAAAATTGTGAAAGACCTGGATCAGATGTCCCAGAAAGAGAAGCTGAAGCTGCTGAAGAAGGAGTCGCCTGAGATGCTTGAGCTTATTCAGGATTTCAAGGCAAAGGTAAATGGCAAAGCCTTCAAAATGAGTGTCATGCATCATAATGTTACAAGGTGAGAAGCAGCTATGGGCTAACTCTGTGTACTGTGATGTGTGCAGCTGACGGAACTGAAGGATGAAATACAGCCGCTCATTGAGATGATTAAGGATGGACGGATTCCTCCAGGGAAGGTTAGTCCAAGTTCATCCCATTTGTAGTTCGCTTATTGGTTATATCGTCATAAAAACGTATTCAAAATATATATTTTCTTTTTTTAAAGGGTGCCGAATATCTCAAGACAAAACACCAGCTTTACCTGAAGTAAGTCTTAATGGATGTACTAATTTTTACACCTGGTTACATTTTGATTCTTTGCTTATGGTTGTTTTTTTTTCCTCTCATCTCGAAAGTTACTGCACAAACATCAGTTTCTACCTGGTCCTCAAAGCAAAAAGAATCCCAGCTCATAACCATCCCGTCATAGAGAGGTTGCTCAACTACAGAAATGTAAGTGACTTTCTTTGCCTATGATTTCACAATGTTTAAATATTTTTTAGTTTATGTATTGATTTAATTTGGGTTGTATGGTAAGCATTTAGGTTGGTAAACTTTCATTGCCAAAGGATGGTAAGTGCAGAGTTCCAAATGTTTCCCCCTAGCCTGCGGGTTCTCCTAATCTTTAATGCAGTAGTCCGAGAGACCTATTTTGTTTGAAGCAGTTCTCTGATGAGGAGAACCCAACCATATAAGCTCACTTTGGCCACTTAGGACAATCTTTTAAAGTGCAAAATAAGAAATGGGACAACCTTGCCCTGTGCATCATTTTTGTGAGCATGCAAGCATACTATAAATCTGTGGTTCAGCTAAATATCTGATGGTTCAACTAATCGTCCCTTGCGTGTGTGTGGTGCCTGCAGCTCATCAACAAGCTGGGGCCAGTCGATGCCAGGCTGGAGCCCCAGCTTCGCAGGCTGCTAGCCGGATGGCAGCCAGAGGAGTCCCACCGCAGGCCTGTCCCTGAGGAGGGCCAAGTATGTTTGTTTTACATTTGTTTGGGATATATTAACGATTCCACTGGTTTGAGGGGGAGGTTTTGTCTTCATGGGATGCTTTTGTAACTAGGTTCCTGAACAGGCAGTGGGAGAAGCTAGTGAAGAAGATTCTGACTCGGACTCAGATGATGAGGAGGCTGCCCTGCGCTTCTACAAAGAGGTTGAGGAAAAGCTGAAGCTCAAGAAGAAGAGAAAGAACATGGACCCAGATGCGGACGGGTGAGTTATTTTCCCAGGTCAAGTACAAAGACGGCAGTCTTGGGTGTTAGGGATTGGTATCTGATACACATTTTTCTTTCTACCCAGCATGGAGGAGAATGGAGATGAAGAAGATGTTCCCACGGATGCAAAGAGAAAGATCACATATGAGGTAGGCTTTGAAGTGTATTCTCTGAGTTTTATTACAGCACTGCATTATCGTGCTTGGAAACAATGCACTAGGAGTGCTTGCTGTACGTAACTTTTAGTTAACTATTATTTCAGTTCAATTTTAATGGAATATCTTTCACTGAAAGATATTCTGAGAAACGTTTCAAGTTGATTGCGCATGCCTTTACTCCCGTGAATGCTTAACCTCTCAAGCAGAGAAGGGAGCGAAATTTGACTTTAGGCAACTCTTGTATCTTAAAACCTACAGAACGTTTAAGTGTCATTAAATGTATTGTCTTAGAAAACCGAGGATCGTTGGGAAAACATTCTCTTCTTCCACAGATGGCCAAGAACAAGGGGCTGACGCCCAAGAGGAAGAAGATTAACCGCAATCCCAGAGTCAAGCACAGAGAGAAGTACAGGCGGGCTCAGATCAAGAGAAAGGGACAGGTAAGCATTCTGCAAGATGTTTGTTCAGCCTTGCTGCCATCTGCGCAATTGTATTTGATGAAACTTTGGCTGCGTTCGATTTTTCTAACTTGTTCCCTCATTCCCTATAAAGCGAACACTATAGGATATCCGATTTAGGAAACAAGTAAAGTGTAACTTTGGACACAAATGACTGACAGTGACTTATGTTAGATGCATGAAAATGCCGGAACGCGTTAGATTTGTGTTTGCTCAAAGAATCTATGCATCTGAAACCCTCTATTGGATGAATCGGATGACAATGACAACTTCTATGCATCATGGGGAATAAGTTGTACACTTCATTATGGGTATTAACTAGTGCACTATATATCGAACCAGATAGCACTAACAATTCCGACCACACTACAAATTTTTTAAAAATAGTGCTCAGGGGACTAATTCGAACACAGGTACAGATTACTGTGCATTTGTAAATGCAGATTGTTTAAGGCAGTGAAGAGAAATACTTAAATGTATTTGTTTGCTAGGTTCGGGAGGTGCGACGAGAGGAGACCAGATACAGTGGAGAGCATTCTGGAATCCGCAGTGGACTCAAAAAGAGCGTCAAGCTTGCGTAACAATCCAGAGATGTATAAATTACGCTGCACAGCATAGCCATAGTTGTAATTTTAACTGTATCTTGTGTTTATTCAAGTGCCATTGCCTGTTTGAAGACCGATTTTCCTATTATATTTCTATGAATCACTTGAAATAAACTTTTTCTGATAACCTTTATTATCTTTGTTTCACAGTGGCATTATGCAGTTACATGTAAATGTGTACAAAGGCAGACAATGGCATTAAACAGTTATCCAGGATGTGAATTTACTCATGCATACCATATGTGGAATGGGGCACAGACAATCAACAAGTCATTGCACTCCACTTCCTAAAATAGTTTAGCTTGGGCCATCCTGTTTGGATATGAAAAGAGTGTGCGCCCCCGTCAGATTACTGACTATCTTCTCCTCGATCTCCACCTCCTTGCTTTCTTCGTCGTCCGTGAGGATGAGCTCAGCTGAGGTGTCGGGGGTCACCACCACCACATAACCCCGCCTGGTATCCAACACGTTGGCCACCACTGCCTGGTGTCTGTAGGTTTCTAGGGCCTTACGTGCTTTGTCCAATAAAATTGACTTGTCAGTCTCTAGCTTGAAGGAAATAACAAACGCCCGCGGTGCCCAGTCCTTCACCAGTGGGGACAGTATCTTGGGGACCATTTTCATACTGATCTGGAGAGGGGAGGGGAATGTGTTTGCATGACCAAAATTGGGGAGAATACAAACAGTTACCAAAGGATGAATGACAAGGCTCACCTGAAGAGGCCCATTGGATGACTGGATTTTGTGTTCAGGCATATCAGATGCTGGGATGTAGAAGTCCGACACTGCTGCGGCCAAGTAAAACATTGCCTTGGGCCCTAAGCAAAGAGTAAACATGTGAATGCTAAAAAAGCAGTTGTCTTTGAAAACACATGAGTTGGCTAGCACTAGATTTGGTGCATACCTAATGTGCCGAGCACCTGAGCTGATGCTTTCAGGAGGTGCAGGTATTCGGACAGTGTGCTGAACTCGACAGGCAGAAGAAGTCCTTCTTTTTTCACCTGCTGATAACGTTTCAGCACTTGTTCTATTTTGGGAAGCTTCTCCTGGTTCACCACCACTTGGTCAGAACCACTTCCCTGCTGTAGACTATCAAGCAGGTTTATTCCGGAGTAAAGGCGTGTGTAGGGGTACAGTGAGCGGTGTCTGTATAAGAAGATCACCGCGTAGCCGGAGTCAAGGAAGTACTCGGCAGAGGAGGATCCTCGACGACCACTGCTGAAGTTATCAAGAAAGCGAACGGTGCGGGACTCCAGGGGGACTTTGGTGCCACCGGATGTGATAAGAACCACCTTGCGACCGGCAGATCCGTGGCGCTCAGCAAAGGCAGACATCAGCTCTTTCACATCATCGACGTGAGAGGGAACTGCAAACTCCTGAGATAGCTTTCCATCTATGGAAGCTGCCCTGAGCTTAGCCATTCCTGTAAAAAGTTTGACGTTACCAGAAATCTTGTATCATATATATGGTCTTCATGCAAAGTGACAGCAGATTTGTTGTCACTTAATAACATGTTATGGTTAGTATTAAGTGCGTACAACGGTATTGTATATTATTCCCGAAACATACCTGCCGATTGCTCGGACTATGCACGGGCTCGCACTAAACGACACGCTGTGGACTTTGAGTCCTTGTCTGTCATACAAAACCAATTGCAACCAAACTTCCTGACTTCCCAAATGTGCATTACTCTTCTTCTTTCTTTCTTTAAGGGTGCTTGGTATCCAGATAGTTGCAATTGCGCCCTCTTCTTGACGATTGACTCATATTTCGTCATATCTACTTTGAGCTATTATCTACCAGGCCCATCACCTGTTTCCCTGTTTGAACAACATACTTCCACTGTGTATAACTGTTACTGAATCATATTTTATTTGTCTACGTTTTAGTCTTAATTTCTCAACCTCTATCCGTTGAATTGTGATCAACGGAATCTTCTCTATGCCAGTCAGTTATCACATTTCCGTATAATTTATTTAGCCTTAGTGGTATCTCTAATGCAATTTATTGTTTTAATCCTATTTAGTCTACTTCCTTATTTCATTGTCTCCCTCTATGAGCTCGTAAAATTGCTCTACATAGAACTACAACAGACAGTATTTTAGTATTGCAAATACTGTCAGTGCCTTTTAGAGCTGCTGGGATCCATAACATACTAGGCTTTTGAGATTGCTATTTGATTCTGTGATTTCTGCATGACTGACTTATAGTCTATAAGTCATGCATCAGACATTATACAAAATCACACTTTTGTCAAAATACTGTCATTTCTATATGAAACAAAACAGAACTCGGAACATTTTAAATTGTATTGCTTAACGTTTCTGTTAGTTATATACATTACATAAGTTCAGGTAACAATTCTGCGTTTAAGAGCCGTATACAACGACGAACCCTGCATTTGAAAGAATGTTCGTTCTCTTGCTACGGACTCGTATCCTATTTGGGTATAATCCAATCTCATGTCCGTTATATAGTGTTAATTTTGATGGTTTAATTAGGTTACTTCGGGCGCTTTGAGCGTCTTCCGAGATCAGCTCCAGCACCGCCACCATCAGTTGAAAGAAAGAGAGACACTTCAATATTGATACCCGGCGCCCCCCATTGGTCAGGAGGACTCCCTGTAACCCCCAGCTGATAATACTATATAATATATATGTCATAATAATAATGATAAAATAAAATGCATTTTTTCCTGCTACTACCAACTCAAAATATATGGATGAATAAAATATATTGATCAAGCGCATGGCTGTCGTCCAAATAATACATTCAAAGCTACTTACTGTCTGTTATAACTATTTTATTTATTTTGCAAGTATTCAACTAATCTCTTTGGATAGTTAAGTTAGTGGTCTTCTCCTTTCCTATGCTGTTGAAAATATTTGTTTATGATTTTATAGTTCAGTTTAATCTTTTGGCAGTGATTAAAACACGTGGTAATGTAATACATTTATATACATAATTTCACACAATGCCCACTAGAGGCACTGTTGCACTTTGTAACTGGACCACCGGTATACCCGTTTTATAATAAAATCTGTTACTAGTTTTCGGCAATTCGACCCAACAAGCCAATGAGCCAATTAAGTGATTTGTGTTGAGACATGACATGACTCAATACTAAATATAACTTTTGAAAGTTCCTGCGTTAATCATATCATAATAAAGACATGCAGCAAGCTAATAGGATTGATAGTGGAATTATAATTGCATGCTTTCAACTTTCAATTGTAATTATTGTTACATATCAGTATTATGTTGCTACTTGGGAGAACTGTGTCCATTCTAGTCAACACTTAGAACACCAAGTAATTGATCATGCTTTTTCGTATTTTAAGTTAACCTGTAACCTGTAATAACTAGATTTTTAGGGGAAGGTGAAAATCACCGCACTAGTTTATTTGTCCGTGGAGTGATGCTGGTCGTTGTTGCTGAAAGTAGTTCCGGTCACTTATCATACGGGAGAGTCCCGGATGTTGGCTTAGCTATCGAGAGAAAGGCGAACGGGGAAAGGCGGAGAACCCAAGCAGGGAAGCCACGGGCACACCGGCGAGAGTACAACGGGTCTGCACAGGGCGAGCGTCAAGAGCACAGACACCGCGGGAGGACACTTTCTGATGAAGAAGTGGAAGGGGAGGGGGCAGTTATTCCAAAACTACACTGGATTAAGAAAACGACATTACAGAGCTTCATCTAGAGTAAGTGAGCTACCAGCAAATAATACGGGAATGGAAGTTAAACTCAGGCCCATGAAATGGACGACTTTCATGGGGAAGTGAGCTGCACTTAAGTTCTGAGGATTGAGCATAGTGAATAGGCCATGGCAGTTTTCCATTTGCTAGGTTTGAGCACATGCTATTTTCTCAGGTTTTCTTATGATCAGTCTTTAACAAGGTAGTACGGGCGATAGCAAATGTTTCCTGTGGTGTTCCTCCATAATTCTCGAAGTTGACAGCTCACGCTAGCTCGCTAGCACAACCGTACAACCAGTGACAACTGACAGAGCAACTTTGACAGCTAGCTAGCCCGATTGGTAGCCAGCTAACTTATCTGAGCGGTGTCAGTGCATGGTTAGAAGAGAAGACAAGTCGTTTTGTTGTCGGTAATAGTCACTATGTTTTTCTTTGGACACTATTTTGTCAGACCAGTCGCCCCCCTGAAACAGCTAAAGCTAGCAAGCTGGGATCGGAATGCAAGAGGATGTGTCCAACACGAACTGAGTCCACCACTGTTGGTGTCATTCGGCTCTTTGCACTGATGCTATTTGGTCTCGACTCACATCAGCTGTTGGAATGTGTTTTCCTTGTCTGTCAATACGAATTTGTCGGACAGCTTATACATTCCGCGCGAAAAGCGCGTACCTTCTTCGTAAACTAGCTGACCTATATTCAAAACTCATGTGTTGTGAGGCTGAATACTCAACAAGTGCAAGCATGTTTCAGCAGTAATGCGACTACATTTTTATCTTGTATCTTGTTTTTGGTTGCTACAACCTTGTTTTGCATGATTGCTAAGAAAGTAAAACAATTTTGGTTTTCGTCAAAGGTTTTGCTGTCATATTCTACTCCATACATTTCTGATTCCGTACCTGGCTTTGTGAATAGTATAGGCAAACATATAGGTGCCCATGCAAGATGCATACTAATATTATGGCAGTAAATATGACTTTCCTTTGTAATTGCCTTTATGTCAGCATGGACAGTTTCGTCTCTGTCATTCAGTGAGCATGTTCATCCTTTCCTACAATCAACATAGGGCCCTTTTTCTTTGAACTGAGTTAACATAAACCCTTCGTGATGGCAAATGCTAATTTATATCTAACAACAACAGATAGTAAATTCCCCTGTGAAGTCCAATCCCGGTATGACTTTATGTTTATACTAATAAAAGAGCTGTAGTCTTAGTGAGCGCCAACAATATAAGGTCAGACCTGGTTTGCGTTTTAATCACCCATTCCTGAAATGGCATGGCTATGGCTTGTCGCCTGTATTGGCTAAGCATGCAACCTTGAATGAAAATAATGTTACTCCACTTTAATGTTTTCACTTCGAAGTTACCAAACACTGGAGATTTATATTTGGTTAAGAAATTATTATTAATAAGATTAAAATATGAATTATCTGGTTTGAAAACGAATGATGCATTTTTAACACATTTCATGTTCATGGCTCAGACAACCACAAAAATTCAGACGGCACATTGTTTTTGTACATTTTTATGAATATAAACTTTTTAAGTTAAAGCGTCTGAGTGCACACCTGTCCTCACTGTAACTCTTTAACCGTGGAGATGTGAGGGATATTGTCTTAAGCATGTAGTCTATATAGTGCCTGCGCCTTAATGGTTCCAAAGTGCTAGCAACCTCGCTGAGGTCCCTACCCTTGTCTGT
>JAOSLM010000026.1:14378087-14401368 GCA_025629765.1 Eleginus gracilis | reverse complement strand
CAGTTTAATTACAAAACATCAAGCTCAGCAGGTCAGTTTATCCAATTAGAGTCTAGGATTGCAAGGTAGGATGTTTTAAATATCACACACAAAAGGGTAATGAACTTAATGAATTTATACACACTTCAGATTTATTAGCAGTGGATCGAGGTGTTTATGGATCTCATTGTGCCATCACACTGTCTGTGTGCTTTGAGCTGCATTTTATTTTTACTATTTTGTATTCTGTCTTATGAAAAAACACCCAAGAAGAAAAATGCTTTCCCAGACAAAGGAATAATAAGTCGACGCTGATTATGTGAATGCTTGTGTGTGTGTGTGTGCGTGAGTTTGTTTTTATTGTTCCTAATTTGCATATGTGCATGTGTGTACGTGCAAATGTTCACAATGCAGGTCTGAAGGAGAGCATGAGACAAGCGGAGCTGAACAACTGGTCCTTGGAGCCCACTCAGATAGCAGACCTCTGCTCATCCATCAACCAATTCTTTGCCCGCACTGGCGTGATCCAGCCTCAAGGGGCAGTGCAGCCCCCTGTGTGCCATGGCGCCATGCACTCCACAAAACCCAGTCAGCACCTCAACACAGGTAATACCTGGTTCTTTGATATCTTCACCTAGCTTCACGGAGATGGAAATGTTAACCTGTTTTAAGATGTTGCTCTGCTATCTGAAAAAATAAGGTCATGTTTTTTTAAATTACTTCCTGTGATGTTTCACAGAGTTGTTCATCATTCCTGGTTAATCAGTAATCTGCCCTTCAACAAGTGTAGCAATACAAAGAGCAAGACTATTGGCTTATCATTTTGAGATTCGGTTAAAGGTTAGAAGCTATGGGCAGCAGGGGCTCAGTTGGTAGAGCTTGTTGTCTGAACTAGCAACCGGGAGATTGCTGGTTCCATCCCTGGTTCCAACCAGCTTTTGTATCGAGGTGTCCCTGAGCCCTTACACTAACTTCTCCCGTCAGCTGGCTACAGCCTTGCATGAATATGTGTATGATTTGGGTGATGGTGAGGCATGTACTCTTTAGGGTTAACTCTGTTCACTTTCATCTTTATCTATTTAGCTTTTTACTATTAGTGCTGTATGCTCCTTAATTCATTTATATAGCTCTTTATTTCAAGAGCTATATAAATGCAGTCCATTTTGAACAAGAAAATAGTACAAGAATAGTAATTTTTACCATGTCAATCTGGCTGTATACAATATCGTTTTTCTAAGGTTTTAACATGTTTGCTTCCATTGTAAATCTGCCGTTGTGTTCAACAGGAAACCTGTACATGGACTCCAGACAGAGTATGTCTATGATGGGCCCACCTGGCTACCCCCACATGACGCCCATGAGCAGCCCAGGAGCCGCAATGACAGGTGGGCGTGGGTGCTACGCTTCCTCAGTGCATCATCCATTGCAACTTATTTTCCATATCTCATCATCCATAGCTCTTTAACGCAACCATGGCGACACATCATGAGGACTCATAGCTTCAAGCTGACTGTGTTGTATCTTAAGTTTATACTTAACGCTTTTTCTCTCTCGTTCTCTCCCTTTGTCTGTCCCTCTCTCAAATCTGTGTTCTGTGTATCTGTCTCTTTCTCTCTGTCTTTCTGTGTTTGTGGCTCTCGATCTCTCTCTCTCTCTCTCTGTGGCTTTGTGTGTGTCTCTTACTCTCTCTCAGGCCATCACACTCAGATGAACCAGCAGCACATGATGCCGAGCCGGAACTTCCCCATGCACCGCATGCAGGCAGACGACATCCAGGACGACTTTGACTGGGACTCCATCGTTTAACCCCTACTACCCTTACCCTTACCCTGACCCGTCTCCCCGCTCCACCTCGCCTCCAGCTCCTGCGCCGCCCTCTTCCAAAAAATGAGGACCGTGGAGACAGGAGGGGAGGCGTGATGGAGGAGACAGAGGTGAAAGCCACAGGCTGAGCTGAGCAGCCGCACGAGAGCGGGAGGCAGCGAGGAGCGACTCCTCTTGGACAGGGGGAATTTAGGACATTTTCTGACCTTGACAGACAGAGAGAGGGAGAGAGAGAGAACCTCAGAGTCCTGACTTTTTTTTTAACAAAGAAACATAGAAAAAAAAATACATAAAACGACAAAATAAAAGAAATGAATATTGTTACTTTGAAGACAATCATCATCCCGGCGGTGGACTTGTTTAAAGTGATTGCTTACGTACTTGTTTTAAAGGAAAGCGGCACACGTTAATATTCAGTCTGAGAAAAGAAGAAAAAAAGAAAATACAAAAACATGTGCTCCTCTGCCCTCCGGCCCCCACAGTCCTCTTCCTGCCCCTGCCCTCTCCCCCGCCTGTTTTTAACTGTTGTGTGATTTGAGTGACTGGTTACGCTTGTAAAAAAAAAAAAACGAGAAAGAAAAAGAACGGGAAAAAAAAACCCTCCTTGTGTTAACCTTGACCTCACCTGCCTCTTGGATTTGCCTCTTTTTAAGAAAACAATATGCGTTTTGGGGGGTGACAAATGCATTCACCAAACCTCCCCCTCTTCTCGACTGCACCCCGCACACACACAAATGGGGATTGGGTTGGTTTGATGATGGGTTTACAGTGACTGATCTTGTGAACAGGGTGTTCATTGTGATAGTATCCCTGTCTGGGTTGTTTGAAGAGACTGGTCTCTTCAGTAAGAAGTCTGAAGTCCTTATTATTTAAAGTTGCTGTCGGGAAGATTCAGGAGCTGAAATTTGAGTTTAGATTAATTAATTAATTAATGGTATGCCATAGCCATGCCTCAGCTATTAGTGAGTGAAATGCTCTGTGAGAATACCTGTGTCTGTATGAGCCAGTTAAGATTTTATACTGCTCCCAGCTCATTTAAATCAGGGAATCTCTTCCCTGATTGGTTCAAGGTATTCATCTCACCTGTCACACAAGTGGGTGAAGTCAACACTTCTCAAAGGCAGGGGGAGGGAGGGAGCAGAGAGGGATGGGACTCTTGGGTTTCGTTTAAAAATACAAACGTAGATCTTGCGATTTTTTTGTTCTGCTCTGTCTCTTTACAACGAGTGGATCCTTCCTACAGCATCTTTAAGATAACAATAACCTTTTTACTAAAGCCCATTTGCCCATAAGAACGGATGTTGGTTGTACGGTATGTGAGAATCTTTTGGGAGCAACGGTTTATTGTTTAAATGTTGTAAGTCATTGATAGAAAATGCCAAACAATGGAATAATAGTTTAATGATAAGGGCCGGGAAGAGGAGTGATTAGTAAACTAGGTTTAAAGACTCAAATCCAACCTAACCTAACCAAACCCCCAATCACTGATTCAATATATGGTTGATGAGAAAGTGGTCTCCAAGATCTGGAATAACCTTTCATTTGTTCAATTGTCTGTATGTAACTGATAACATGCTTCTACTGTTCATGTGGTATGGTCACATCTGAGAGGTAAATTACAGCGACATGCCTTTTCCCACTAAACAAATTGTGCGTTATTATGATCGATGTGTTCATATTTAGCTAATGTACAATCAACATACAGAATGGGAGTCTTGATACAGTGTGTGTGTGACTGAATTTTGTCATTTATTTTGTAATTCAAAAGGGTTTCTTTAATGGTGACAACTGTTTCTATGCTATCTGTGAGCACAAATCTGATGGATGAAAGATTTGAAGAAATGCATATTTTTTTTCTCTTTTGCAAATGTGGGAAAGGGCGCATTAACAGCAAGGCGAGTGGCAGGGCTGGAAAACCTGTCATGATCACGTCCCAGTAGTGCACAGGGCCTCAATCAATAGCTCCAGCTGGTTGGCACCAAGTGTTTTATACGCTCTTTGCACACTATCAGTAACCTCTTACTTTTATCTCTCCATAACACATATGTTAGCAAGTGAGAGACTGCCCTAGTCACAATAGTTCTCATCTATGGAAGACAATCATGATTTTATTTTTGAATTATGTTTTTAAATCGACACATTGTTGTTCATTTAAGGAAGGCACTTTTTAGGTCCAATGCTTGGTGGATTTTAATGGAACCATCATTTCGGAGCAGATATAGAGATAAGTATGACCTAAAATCATCCCGGTGGTAATACAGCTCTTCTGATTGACAGAATCCAGCTGTAGGCTTACTGTGGCAAGTTTTCTGCAAGGAGTTTAATGTCAAAGACAGGTTTTAAGCTAAGGTTGACTTACGTTCTTTTTGTGTTTAATTCAGCTCTTCATGCATTTGACCCAGCATTTGAGTCTTTCTACTGTCTTGTCTTTAGTTCTTTTTTTAATGACTGTGGATCAACGTTTGTTTTTTTTTCACTGCCAAAATGTAATTCTCAGACACTTTCAACCATATTTTGTCAGTTGACTTGGCAAAACCTTTAGGGATTATTCTCATTAAGTCACTAAAATGTGGGTGTAGCAGTCATGTCCACCAACGGACTGCACTTTGGAAAGATGAGGAATTATAATATTCCGGAAAATTATAATGTATATAACCTGGAAACTGTGGACAAAAATCTTGTTAAACTTGGTCCATTTTCGCCGGGTGAAGCTAATCGACAAGCAGAGCACATGGGAGGATTTAAGTAAATGTGACGAAAAGGGAAAAGCTAAGACAAAGACTGGAATGCAATCAAATTGTGTGTTATTTTAGTTGTGTGTGTGCGAATGTGTGCTTGTGTGAGAAAATTTGGTTCCATAACATAACACACTTAAAAACATAAAATGTATTTGAGTTATATTATCCAGCTGAAGTTGTACCTGCCAGAGAGATTACAATAAGTTGGGGAAAGAAACGAAGAAACAAGAAACAAGGCCTTGTTACAATGTGGGAGAGAACTGCCAACAAGTACTGCTGATTGAGGCCTATTTTATTCAGTGCTGGTGTGATGTAGTGCTTCTTGTAAATAGATGTCTTTTCAATCATCCCGTTTTTCCCCCTCCTTTGGGTGGGGCATCAAGGTGAGGGGTGGGGCGTATTCAAGAACGAGAAGAGGGTTTAAAAAAAAAGAGTAGAATATTTTGTTATTGTCCAGACAGAGGGTGACACAGTATGTATATATCTATATTGTATATATGTGATGAAAATGCGTTGGCTTTTTGTGTGACACTACCTTTTACCTGTACTATGGTTCTACATTCAGTGTTTCAATGTTGATAATATATATTTTTGTTTTTGTTTTTTTGATTTTGTCTGTCATTTCTCGTATTTGTTATTTTTTTGTTTCGTTTTTTTCCCTCGTTTATCTTGTTTTTGTCCTTTTGGTTATTGCACGGTTTATTACTTTTGCTGTCCATTGAGGTGACACAGCTACTCTTTGTATTGGTTTAGTGCTATAAATAATTCAAGTGTTATTAAAATTGTCGATACCACCGCCCATCCCGCCCCTTTCCCCAATATGCATGAATGGCACTTAAAGAAATAAAATATGTTAACTTCACTGTGGAATATTGTGTCGTTCAGAAGGTTATTTAACGGAGTTAAAAAATGGGAAGGGCAGACATAGCTTTTTCAAACAATAAAACATTTCCTTGTAGTTTAATTTGGTCCCTTATGGCTCATATTGCTATATCATTTATTTCCATATATTATTTTAAAATACACACAAATTACAATTGGCCCATTGCCCTCTTTCCTTCACGGTTTGATTGAATTGTGAAAATGTAAACGAACCACAGAATCGTGGCGTAGGGTTTGTTTCTTCCCTTGGTCCAGAGCTGGCCACCTTTTCTCCACCTGCTAAAGTCTACGTTACACAAGTCCCTTTCCACAGGGATGACTCAGAAAAGCTGCGATCCTTTTAATAGCTGCGTCTGGGTCATCAGCAAGCTATTCCCTGGTCAGCTCCCCGGGGATCGCTCTGCCCCTCGTCACCCAATCCGCATGCTTTACATGGTACAAGTATTTGGTATCTCTCGCTCTGTATGCCTCTCTTTTCAGACATTTTCCAATTATACAAATATTTAGTGCAGTCTAGAATAATACAGACAACTATGTTTTTTCTTACTTTTGTAAAATTCAAAGGATGCTGTTAATATGTAAATGTCTAAAGCATTCTGTAAATCATATAGGGAAATATGAACATAGTATACCCACTTTACTACTCTATATTTTACTTTGTCTTGAGCCACAATAAAACAATAACTAGTATTATCAACACTATTAGTTCATGAACATATAAATCAACTGAATGTGGATAACCCAAGCCTTACTTTAGTGGTCTATTACAAGTTGGGGGACAAACTCCAGCCATTCGAAAGCGTAACTCAAACCATGGTGGAGGAATTCATCTGTAGTAATTAAACTTCACCTCTACCATCTGAAGCAGATTCAGAATAATGAATATTGGGTGAGAAGAATTCCGGAGAAATTTCATCTTAAACTAGAACTGAACAGAAGTGCCCCCTAGTGGTCGTTATCTACAACTGACCATGATCCCCTTCCCTGGGGCAGAGTTTCGCCTTTATGTTTCCCTTTTTTCTCAAAAGCAGGAGTACAAAACATTATAAATAACTTGTAGAGCTCTATTACGAAACATCAAAGTTAGTCAGACATTTTCAATAACGTAGGGCTTTCTTGACCAGGGGAATACATTGAGGAGATAAGCGCACATCACCTTGACCCGAGGACATCTTTAAACCAATGGTCCGCTAGGCACATTTTCCCCAAAAGTGACTTACCTTATCATACGAAGATTTTTAATTTAAGATATTACAGTGAGATTTGCTTTAAAGAATGTGCTAAGTAACATAGTTATACCGACCAAATAGTTAAAAGAAAGGTTGTTTGTGGTAGTAGAGCAGCCCCTAGTGGTCCAAGGCTGTTCACTACAAGTTAAACAGGCTTGACCTTACCTGGTATACAGTATATACAGTCACATACTCACATTTGACAAAAGTGGGTTAATCAATTATCAGTCATCTCAACATACTGTTATTGTTGTTATATTTTTGTTCTAAACTCTTTATGTCTCAAGTATGTATGCTGCTCATCTTACAATGCTATAGCCATGGCTACTACATTTGAATATAATTAATATAGGCCTATATGTTTAATTTGTCATAAAGATATAGGCCTACCTATTCAGGATTACATTTGCGCCATTAAATCTGTAATTAAATCACACTGTCCCATGTGTTTTTTGCCAAATTAATCTTAAAACTATTCCCTAATTTAAGAACCTCAGAATCAGCATCAACATCACAAACAGGGAGAATAACCTAGTTTTAATATTGTCTCAATTCACAAATAACTCTGAATCTTGGATTGCCTAAATGGCAACAGCTTATATTATACAATGACAAAAGATACGCCTGTAAAAGAGCCTTAATTGGCATGGGCTACATCTGCCACTATGTTTGTCAAACTTGAGCGACGATAGCATTGAAAAGACTGAAGAGATCCTCAGAATAAAAATACCTTCACAGGCTAACGTGAAATTTTTTCCCTCGATGGTTGCACAAGCATCCTTTGTCAACGAGACTACTATCAGATATGAATGACTAACTATTGTAGAGGCTTTCCACTCTGCCCCTATCCACCATTTTCAGCAGATAGAGAACAAAAACATCCTCAGAGCCCATGTCATATAAAACAGGGAAGTGTCTAAAGTGCTTAGGGAAAGCTGGCTTTCCCAAATAACAAGACTGTGGCCAAAGAGAGAATAAAGCTTGCTGCATTGGCGAGGAAGACAGCGACAGACAATTCTACATGGGGAACAAGACATCGAATCCTTCGTTTAGAAAAACCCTAACCTTCATGTTCAATTAGGTTAAATTAGAGGCAACACATTTAGAATGAGAATTTATTTGATTTGTGGAGTTGTGCCCTTGTGCCCTTGACATGTTTTTTCCATTAAAAAATGTCAGTAAATTCAAGGATCATAGACTGATGGATAATTTCAGAAAAGAAAATCACCAAAACAGGGAATAGATTGTATTTATGTCAATAACCAATTAACTTCTTAAAACTTGCTCTTCTTGACAGATTATAAAGGCTATTAACTTGGCTCTTCACAAAGGGCCTATTTATGTTGGGTTATAATTGGGTTGCGTAAATTGGCTGTTCTTTATCTTTTTATGTCAGTTTACAGATAAACCTTTTTACCCATCTTATTTCTCTCCGTTAGAACCACCCTGTATTTTGGAACAAATGTGTTCTGTTAAACCCCATATAAAATGAAATAAGGCTTACAGGAGTTGTTTTAATGTTATTTTAGAAAATTGCATTTGTGGACTCTCACAGACTCAAAACATGATACTTGCCACTCGTATACTATTATGTATGCATATTTTATGAAAAAATATATATATATATATATTGTTATAATAGTCCTATGTAGCCTATTACTTTTTAACCATCCGGTAACAGTTGTTATCCAAAGTTATTTCATATACATGATCAGATCAGATCATGAAGCAGCAGGTCAAACCCAGTGCCTTTCGGTTGGGACCAGTACACCCATTGCAAATACATCAGCCTGCCCCCAATGTATTTGTGTTTTTTGTATAGAAACATGCTTGATCTCACCCAAATATTTATTTGTATCTCTTTTCTATATATGTATTTATAGACCCATATTTTAACAAACATTATGCAAAATACAGTTTACAATACACAATATATCCAATGCTTAGTATTGCACCTTTATGTAGTACATTGAACATGTTTATGTGAAAAACCAAAGGGTTTCCTTTATTATAGATGATGTTTATAAACTATTCAAGAATAAGGCCTACGTCTACCATATGGTTTCAGACGGGATTTCTTTTTTTAAATAAGGAGACATGTCGGTTAATTTTCAGGGGGAACCGGCTATTACAAGTGGAACAGTATAATTACTATAGATTAAATCCAATCCAATGTGAATAAATGATTGCCAGGATGTATGCAATGGGAACATCTGATTTGAGTTGATTATTATGCAATAGTAGATCTCCAACTGAACTTGATACTTTGAAAGTCTCATCATTTCCACTGTTTTGTGTTTACTTCGCCACATAGTTATTTAATCTAATGTTTTGAGTGGGCTAGGACATGCCTTAAGGGTGTTTACAAAAAAAAAAAAACGTTCCTTAACAATAACAGCTAATTCTTAGCATGGGTCTGTGTGACTGCATGCTGCTTTCAGCAAGTGAGTCCAAAGTTGACCTTATTCAAGGTAATGTACTAGGTTATATTCTAGGTGTGGGGGCCACATGCGATCCAAAAGGAGATTCGGTCCATTTGTAGGACAGAAAAAGAGATCTGCAGTGAGCAGTAATGTGTACATGTGGGAGGTATGAAATGGATGCAGACATATTTCCTGTAATACTATTGTACTATTTATTAGGAAACAGAGTCTACAAAATAATCTGTGTAGCAATCTTTAATCAAACCATGGACATCACAGTAACATTGAGGAGAAGAATACAGGGAATGTATTTTAACATCTTATTTTGCCACTGACCCCATGAAGGGGAACTGGTTGTGTTATGTGAACTGGGCACATTCTACTAAAGAGCAGAATAGGATCCCCTTGGAGATCAACTAAGCCATAATCTACTAAATGTTGAGGCTAGGTTGCAAAAGGTATTGCTTTCCTCCAACAAATTCCAACACATAATCTTAATTCATGTCTGGCTGCCAAACCAAGTTCGAACCAAAATGACTGCTGGCTTGAATTATGTTTTAAAAGACCCATCATATGACCCCGTCATATTAACAATTCAATGACTTGTTGAAGGTTATATATTTGGCATATGTGTCATTGAACTCAATTGGTGTACCATATCTCCTCCTGACACTTTTAGAAATTAACATGTTTGTATTTGATATAATGTCATAACATTACCTCCAAAAAGAAAATGCCCCGACTTCCAAATGTGACAGATTAGAGCGTAAACAGCCTAAATGTTTATAGTATCTAGTAGCAAGGCCGACTGTGATTGGTGCCTGTTGTCATCTCTCATTGTTCCAGCCTATCGGGCCAGGAGAGGAGCTGCTAGTGCGGTACAGTGTACAAGACAACCCGGAGATAACAGCTGCACTAGAGGAAGAAAGAGTCAGCAGCCTGAGCAAGAAAATTTCACCCGAGCTAAACGAGGTAAGGCCCCCGTTTTGCCAAGACGAGACTATTCGGTTTTTGTTATGAGCGAGTCGCTATGTTAAAAGTCGCCATGTTGAATCACAAGGAATAGCTTTCTTTGCCATCGACTTGGAAGTTGGATTCAGGAGCTAGCGAGGCAGATGGCTAATAGCTACCAGTTGTTAGCTCCGATCGCTTGCGATGTGTGGGCTTTCTCTCCTGAGGAATCCGAAATGAAACTAGTCGCGGTAACTCGCTTGGTCTTAACAAACATGCCCACCTGAAGGCTGGTGGTCGGGAACAATGGGTGAAACTGTGGAGAGTGTGTGTACAACTTTGAGGAGGTTTATGGAGCCTGTAGATCGTGACGTTGTCTAGGATGTGACCTTTCCTGAGGTCCATCCATCCGCTCTGAGAGTGGCCTAGGTACTCAGCAAAACCGCCCTGTAATCTTTGCTGCAAACGCAGTTCTTTTTTACATATAGGATTACCGCTTAATACATCATGTTTTCGTTGTATCAAGTTAATGTAAAAATATCAACTCGGCCATATTGTGCTTAGAATAACCTGTTCAGCTAGTTGTCAAACTAGATGTTGCAAACTAGCATTCCAGCTAACAGGCTAGGTGTAGGCGCACGTCAGGCATACATACTGACATGGCTCAGGCTACATCAGGATTCAGAGCAAAGATGAACCACGGAGAAAGTAACGCATTGCTAATACTACATTATGTCGCTACAATGTGACGATTCATTAGCTTCAAACGCGCAAACGCAAATAGTAAATTAATTGTTCCATAACGTTGAAGTTCTGAAAATTAATTTATTTGGGCATTACTGGCCCAAAAAATTGCTCAAATAGCAATTGCATGGTGTGTTCGATTAGGCTGAAGACGCCCAAACAAGAGCTAAACTTAACAGTCAACAATCCTCCATATTAGCCTACGAGTGTATTGACCTGTTAAATAACTTTGAAGAGAACTATAATGTAGAAGTGTAATATGGCCCATTAAGGAGAACAGGAAGTCTTCAACATTTCACATACTATTGTAATTTGGGGCCATTTTTGTGCCACAATCTTTGCTCTACAGAGCTTTAATTTAAAGTTAATTTAAAACGTTCATTTTTGAGGAAATGTAGCCTTATGTTATGTACGGGTTCACACCTCCATAATAATGACGTGGTGGGATGACGGGCAAAGCAATTAAAACAAAGTGACTTATTTTATTGAAATACTTAAAGAAATATGGTTTGAGGGAGCATTTTTCAAAGATAAAGCCAATTTTATCCTAATTTCGAGATATAGATAGATCACTACAAATGGATATCATTTGTTTTTTTGTCGTCTTGGTGTATTTACTCATTGTCCCTATCTGAGATGTTCCGGCTGCTGTACATCTAGCAGAAGCCCTTAACCATGCCAGGGGTCTGATCTGAACAGGTCTCTCTGAACATGAGTTCTCGGCCTGGCTGAATGTTCCCTTTTGACACACCCTTGTGATTAGTAGCTCAAGCCACAGCCACCTGGAACAGGACACACTTAAAACTCAGTCTCCATTCTGGATAATGGCCAACATCACATCCACTCATTGTCACAGTGTGACTATTATGTCATATAGTTGTATTTGATTTTCAAAGCATTCTCGGTTAAGATGAGGTTACGATTGTTATGCTCCAATAATAGATTATATAACTTTTGTGTGATGTTACCCCATCAATCTTCATATTTTGGCATGTATGCAGTTAATGGGCGACAATGTCTATGCAATGCCTGTAGTGGGTGTTTTATATCTTAGTTTATCTAGCTTTGCATTTCCATTATTCTTTCCCTTTTGCATGTTTAGAGTCTATATGTTTGTAAGCCTATTAATTAACCCATATTAATATGTTGTGTGCACCTACAGCCAGAAGAAAGCTTTTGGAGACAGCCAGGTGGGCTGGTTTGGGAGGATTCAAGCAAACAAGTGAAACTAAACCCATGACAGAGATGTGGGATGGGGAACAAGGTTAGTATTGTGCATAAAATGGATATCTGAATACTTCTTGACCGTCAAGTTTCCATACGTAATATCTAGGCACACAATTTGTTGTCTATGAACATGTTGGTCAAACGGCCTATTATTGAATGTACTCTTTTGTGTTACTGTGGTGAGTTATTATAAAGCTTTACAATTGATTAATGTAGTGTTGGGATAAATCATGAAACACGGGCTCAACAGTGTTTTCCAGGTTTAAATACAAAGGCCTTAAACCCTTCTACCATGTACAGTTTAGTCAATAGAAAATGATTCATTTGAAAGGTTTAAGGTTATTAGACATCACATTATCATTTCACTATCTCTGAGCATGCAAAGCTGAAAGAATGAGGATGGAAAGAAAGTGTCTGGATCTTACTTAGGTTCCAAATGTTGCCACACCGCCTCAACGGTTGAAGCCTGACTTTACTACCTTTTTTCGCAACATTTTCTTCAGGTCCTAACGAGGAGGAGGGCGAAAGGCCTTCTTCTTCAGGTCCTGTGCATGCAGAGATGAATCCTGCTCCTGATGAAAGTCCTGCTCCTACAGATGTGCAGGACATGTCTGTGGTCATGATTGATGGGAAGGAGGAGGAGCTGGAGACTAAGGTCGACAAAGCAGGCGATGCAGTCAAACCACAACAGCTACCGTCTATGCAAACTCCTCAGGAGACATCTGTGACAGCTGAGTCGAGAGAAGAAGAGCAACAATTTCCTAACTGCGGCAAACCTGGCGGAGAGAGTCCCCAGGACTTGCAACCTAAGTCGGATTCTGCCTCTCTGCAGGGCCAGGAACTGGAAAGCCTGGACGCGGATATCGACTTTGATCATGACCCCGACGGCGACCTTGAAGGTGACCTCCAGGGAGAGTCTCATCCATGCCTGCACTGTGAGCGCCACTTTTCCACCAAACAGGGTCTTGAGCGTCACATACACATTCACACCACAGCCAACCAACAGACGCACCTCTTCAAGTGCCGCTACTGCGGAAAGTCCTTTGGCTCACAGGTGGGGAGGCGGAGGCACGAGAGAAGGCATGAGAGTGGGGCTAAGAAGAAGCCCGGCTCCTTGGCAGGAACTGCCAATCTCCTTAGTTCAGGAGGAAAGGCTGGTGGTTCAAGTCCTGAATGCACAGGTCCGACCACTTACATAGCCATAGGCTCTCAATTTCAAGTAGCGCATCAGCCCATTTCTGAGTTGGCAAAGAAAGAGTCTAGGCCTGAAGCCGACCAACCTTTTACATTGGAAGACTATGGTGAGTCCAAGGAACTGCATCCCTGTAAATACTGTAATAAGGCCTTTGGCACTCACACTAACATGCGAAGGCACCAGCGAAGAATACATGAGCGCCACTTACTGCCAAAGGGTGTACGCAGGAAAGGCATGCTGCCCCAGGAAGTGTCTGTCCAGAGGCTGCCAAATGAATCCCCCAGTGGTAGCCCCCCCCCTGTCTATGTGCCCAGCGCTGACACAGAAGACGAGGCTGACAGAGACGAATATGTAGTGGACATATCCAAAAATATCTCTGAAAATCTGAGCTTCTACATTGATGGAAAAATTTTGTCAACCAGTTCAGTTAGCAACTGTGAGGTGATAGAGGTAAATTCTAGGTCTGCAGCACTGTTTGGCCTTGATGCAATGATTATCAGCCCCAATCAAATCAGCCAGGCATTCAAAGTGGAGAGCAAACCTAATGCTGGAAAACCGTTGGTGTCCAACCTCGGTCAGCCAACATCAAAAAGGAGAACTACGACACCGCCTCTTATTCCATCTCTCAAAATGGAAAATGAAACAGGATTTTCTGCATCTTCTTCCTCCTCATCTTCATCAATCTCTTCCTCATCAAATGTGTTAGTAGGCGGACTGTTCTCCCAGTCCACAGAATCATTAGCATTTCAAAAAGAAAAAACTGTCTATCTTTCCCCTAAGCTGAAACAGCTCCTTCAGTCACAAGACAGTCAGTCCACCATTTCCCAGATAGGAGACAGCCATAGACTGGCCTCCCCTCTGTCGGTCACCTCACTGCCAGGTGCCTCGGGTCGGTTCAAGAGGAGAACATCCTCTCCTCCGTCTTCCCCACAGCTCAGTCCCACACAGAAACTGGAAATCTCTAAAGCGGAGGTCGGAAGCTTGTACACTCTTAAGGTGCCAAAGCTGGAGGGTCACCGCTTGTCCCCTGTGTTGAACCTTACTGTCCATGAGGACGGAGATACTGTTTGTACCTCTGAAAAGGACATGTCTAACCGGTCTTCCTCCAACTGTGGTGGAAATGCCTGCAATCAGCAACCCTTGGACCTGTCCAGCTCTGTCAGCAAGAGAAGTGACGTATTGAGCAAGACGCTGGGGGATTCTGCACTGGATCTAAGTATGCAGCGGAAGAGCACCATGGATCCTGAGTTGAAGGGCAATCCACCACCACAGCCCCCGACCAAGAAGAGAAAGCCAAACACGAGCATGCTCGAGAAGGTTCTGATGAATGAGTATGCTGGCCTCACCTTGGCAGGAGAAGAGGGCCATTCTGCCTTGTCGAGCCTCGGGCCACTTCAGTCTCTCTCCCCAAGCATGACGTCAGAATCGGCCCACCCATCGCCGCCCTCCCTCACGCCTGTCACCATGAACCCCTCCTCCCCCGCCACTTCCAGCATGACCTCCCCAACACCCCCTCCCCCAGTTCTGCCCACCATACCACCAGATATGCCTAGCTCTCCTCGTTCAGAGCCCTCCGACTGCTCCGTGTCCAGACCTCTCCCGGTGCTCTCACCCAAGAGCTCTCCCAGGTCCAATGAGGACGAGGTTCCGTCTGATACGGAGGAGGAGACATCGACGTCTCAAGAAGTCCAGCACAGTGTTGATGAGAATCACGAGCAACTTGATTCAGCCCCTCACACACCAGTCAAAGATCCTTTTAAGAGTGCGTCCACTCCCAGCCCAACTCAGCCCCCACCAGCAGAGCCTCCCACTGCGGAACCTGAAGTTCTACAGAAACAAGACAATGGTCTGACCAATGGCAAGCTAGAGAGTAAATTCCCCGAGTCCATGACGGATGCCAAGTCCTTGTCCCCTGACTCTGCGCCGTTAACATCCCTACAACACTCGCCTGCCGTGCCCACATCTACAACCATATCGCACAATACATCCCCACCAACGCTGTCGCCATCTGTCGTTCTGCCCGTGATAAAGAAGGATCCTGTTCACTACTCGGAGGAGATGTCGGACATAAGCCATGCACACATTGACGCAGATGACTCCACATGTCCTGCTGTAAAAGAAACTCCCAAGGAGAAGGGAGAGGATTCGGAGACCTTCTGCAATACCTTTGTATGCAACGTCTGTGAAGAACCATTCCCCTCCATAAAAACTCTAAACGGGCACATCGTTGCCCACGCTGTTGAATGGCCTTATAAATGTGAATTCTGTGTGCAGTTGTTTGTGGAGGCCCGGGCCCTGCTAGCTCACCGAACGTCCCTACACGGCGTAGGCCGGATCTTCGTGTGCTCCGAATGCTCGAAGGAGTTTGCCTTTCTCTGTAACCTGGAGCAGCATCAGAAGGATCTGCATCCGAGTCAGACCTGCACCCACACCACAGTGGAAAGTGGCAAACTGAGGCTACACAACTACACAGACCCATCTAGGGCCAAAGAGGAAAGCAGACCCTCCACACCAGCACCGGAGAGCGAGGAGGAAGCGGCTCCAGAGAGTGAGCCCACTGAAAAGGCCCCTGAGTTTCGGCAGTCGGCAGACGATGAGCCGGAGCCAGAGGACTCCTCAGAGGAACTGTACACTACAATAAAAATCATGGCCTCTGAGGGAGGGAAGCCCAAAGGCCCCGACGTCCGGCTCGGCCTCAATCAACACTACCCCAGCTTCAAGCCGCCGCCGTTCCCCTACCACAGCCGATCCCACGCCGGTTCTGTTGCCTCGGCCACCAATTTCACCACCCACAACATACCGCAAACCTTCAGCACCGCCATCCGCTGCACAAAGTGTGGCAACAGTTTTGACAACATGCCTGAGCTGCACAAGCACATATTAGCCTGTGCAAATGCTAGTGATAAGAAGCGCTATACTCCTAAGAAGAACCCCATCCCTCTTAAACAAATAGTGAAGCCACAGAATGGGGCCTTGTCGCCAGCTGCAGCCAGCGCTGGACAAAGTGCTTTCCGTCGAATGGGCCAGCCTAAGAGACTCAATTTCAATCAAGAGGTCTCTGGCAAAGCCAAAATGAGTTCCCTTAATAAGAAGAAGAACCAGTTGGTCCAAAAGGCGATTTCACAGAAAAACAAAACTGCCAGCAGCGTGAAAAAGGCTTCTGTTAAAGTTGAGGAGCAGGAACCCGAACCTCACATCTGTCCTCACTGCAGCCGCGAGTTCACCTATCCCGCGAGTCTCAGCAAACACATTGCCATCAGCTGTCCCATGAAGCCTGAGCCCAAAAAGGGCAAGAAAGGGGACGTTAAACAGGATGCACCCCAAATGAGCCTGAGAAGGAAAGCCACAGACGTTGACGCCCCCGAGTCGGAGCCCAAACCGCTGGGGAAGACCAGGGCTCGCAGCTACAGTGCTGCTGAGCCTGAACTCCTGCCGGCCAGCAAGGGAAGGACTGGCGCTCCTGTGGGCCGGCCTAAAAGACCTGCCTCTTTCCCGGCCTCACCAGCGGTTACTGGTAAAAAAAGGAAGAAGGGCCAAGCTCAATCCTCACCACCACCATCACCACCACCACCTCCTGCCATGCCGGTCTCGGACACTCTAAGAGACCCGGCTCAGCGACCTGCTGTGAAAGCACAGCGCATGGGGAAGGAGGCGGCGCCCAAGAAGGCACCAGAGGTCGTCTCTCCGCTTGGCCAGCAGACGAAAAAGGAGGAGCGCTTTTCCCTGCGAACCAGAGAGAGGGTGGGGGGACCCGTCACCAGAAGCCTGCAGAGCGTCAACACGGTGGCTACCGTGGAGGTGAAAACCGAGCAGCCGCTCATCCCGGAGACAAAAGAGCCTCAGGTGTGTTATTGACACTATTACATAACTTTAAATAGATTCAAATATTTTAATTAAGAGTATACACTAAATTTGGGTGAATAATTTTTATTTTTTTATTTGCTTGTTTAGTTATTTTAAGTCAGTCCTAGTAAAAAATATCATGTCCTCGATCAAATCAAATCGTGGTCCTGTCCTGTCCCCTGACACCAAAAAAAGAACTGTGGGTCTTAAGACCAGCTGCATCAATTGAGACCATTGATCCAAGCAATAACATTGCTTTTGTCCTCTTGTGTTTTTCCAGGAGACGCCGTTGAAGTGAGCTATGCAGACGTGCTGGTCATTGCCTGGGAATGTGATGCTCACCCTCCCTTTGTGAGATATTCCGGACCAACACTTGGTGCTGAGAGCACCAAGGTGGCCCATTAGCGAAGACTGTATAGCGCCCAACGCTAGTGAAGTCTGTTTGCTCTCTATGGCCTCGCTGGCTGTGAAGAGGGAGTCCTCTTAATCTTCCATTTATACTCTCAACTGAGCCTGGATTTAAGCCACCTGCAAAAAAAGCCTGATGAATTTAAAAGAAAAAAACCTGACTAAAAGACTTTTTGGATACAAATCTGTGTCACTACTAGACACGACAATATTAGGGTTCTGTCGTTTTAAAACTGATATATTGCAAATGGCAATCATGTATCAGTACGCAAAACTAGTTTGGTGTCTCTTTTCCGTTCTACGTCCTATGTTCTATTTGTTTATTTGTTTTAATTGATCTTCAGATGTTTCCAGAGTATCATGCATGTGCTGAATAGATGCATATAAACTAGAAAAAAGCCATTCTTCCATATCTCTGTCATGTCCCACATCTACATAAGTAACATTGAGTTAAAAATGAATATGTATGTTTTTGATTTTAAGATTTTCTAGTCAATATATTGTAGAATATATCCTTTTTTTTTTTTTGGGAAACAAAGGTGAAACGGCAGTGGTTTACTGCAGAACTTGGTCCTCAGGAACACTGTATATGTCTGTATGTGTTGAAAACGTGTACATGGAAATGGCTGGGTGTGTGTGTGTGGCCTGGCGGCTTTGTTTTGCTCTCAACTTGAGTATATTCTCGCTTTCTTCTATTGTGCTTACCTGAACAACGTAACATTGTTTTGATTGGTTCCGATAACAAAATGGTAATTGTAAGGGCCCTCCTTTTATAAAGAATGTAGGTTACCAGATTTGGAAAAATACTGCCAGAAATGTCCATTATTTTTTCTAACACTTTGGGTTAAGTGCCCCTCCCCACCGGAAGAAAACATAAATGAAACTAATGTGTCATTCTTACAGCACTTTAAATGAGCTGCCAAAATTCTAGCTAGATCAATAATCTGTAATGTTACCTGTATGTGTACTGTTGTACACAAGTGACGCATAGTTTGCCACACCATAGGTTGTTGGAAAACTATTCTGATTATTTGTTTTCCTTTTAATTGAACTCTAAAGTAGTTTTCTGTATTATGCTATGCCAAAAAGAAAAGCACAGGTTTGAATTTTCGGGGGGATTTACACACCGATCATGGTCATTGTGATATTTTTCGAACTCTTGAAATATTTGATTACTTTCAGGAATAATGCTGGTCTACCATAACTTTCAACATTTTTGTTGAGGCGTCTTTTTTGAGACTGTGTGTAGTGCATGTAATGATGTACAGTCAAGTCTCTATACAGCAACAAAAAAGGTTTATTGTTTCCTTTAACAATTATCTTCCCACTTCTCACTCTGGACCATATGTGAATCAACCATGATGCAGATGGGGGCAGTGCTCCATGGCTTGTAGCATGTTTTAGAGAAGGACCCTTAATGGAATATCGTTTAGGTAAGGTAATTTATGTTTCCATGAGAAATATTCTTACATGTTTTGCCTTTTAGCAATATGTATTTTAGGATGAACAAAAACCGGTATCCCTAATGACCTCAAGCAAAACGTTACTGTAATTGACATAATAAAAGTTTTTCAATTTGGGTTAATCCCTTTTTAATTTTTCCTTTTGAGTATTCATGACCTTCCCATTGTCTGTATTGGGACTAACCCTTTTTTTAATCAGTCCAAACTGAGGGGGGATTTTGCCATGTATTCACTCTGGGAATGTTTTCAATCCTAATACATGATGGCAAATTTAAAGCCGACTTTCCCTTAGAAAACGTATAATGACCTAGCATCTTATGTGATGGGGTCCAACGCTCCAAGAGCGTTTATAGGTACACCGCGAAGGCAGAGGTGTTGACACCACGGAGCAGCGCCGCTCGTCGCCATTGCAACTCACAACTAGGCTATATTATCGATGCGATCAATAATATAAAGGTAAATAACACACGACACGATCATAGTTTTGGTAATGTAATAATACAAAAAAGATTGTAACATTATCTCTATATTGGTTTGGGATGTAACATCACTGAACGCTGGAGCCATAGAAAGAGCAGGTCGTAAACTAACTTCATTTTTTATTAAGTATGCTTGTCCGCAGTCCAGGTTCAGAGAGGCGCTGTAAATAAAAATGTGTTGGATTTTTATTAAGATGAAACTAATTATGTCAGGGTCAACCTCTTATGGCGTTGATGTGAATAAACATGCCTTTAAGCAAAAATATGTTTCGGGACTATTCAGTAGTGCTATACTGTCCATGACTAATTACCCAAATGGTTGCGAAGCATAGCAGGTCATTCTGTGGTATCAAGGTTTCACAGTCAAATTGCACATGATAGCAGTTGGTACATTCAAAGGGATGATCTATTGAGCTAAAGCCAGACTCAAGTGCATGACATTTTTGTAATGAATACCATTAAGGTGTATCCTTTTAATTTAAACCTTAAACCTTATGAAGACTTATGTCTCCTAAAATGATGGTAAATCTAATTTCATACATTCCCATAAGAAAAAGTATTTGAACTGATCAAGCTGGAGAATGGGCGTTTTCTAATCCCTTTTTTATTTAAAAGTCATAATATTGAATCAAAACATTTAAATATAGGTTTGACAGTTGGATGTTGTTAATACATGCTGTTAATACTAATTTTTCTTCTGTCCGATAACCAAACATGAATTATTATCCCATTATTAATATTATGATCAAATCAACATGGGTATGTGCTTGTGTGGAATGATGTGGTATTTAATGCAACCATCCATGCATTTTTGCCTTTCCCAGTAAAAATGTGGGCTATAAAGCTTTCAATAGATCCGCTGTGCTTTGGTGCTGAAATACCTGAACATCTGAGATTGGGAATTTAATTTGTAAGAGCTAGCCCAAAAGTTCACCCAGAGTTGAAAGAATTCCAGAGAACTCAGTGTATTTCCCCAAACTTTTTATTGTGCAATCCAAATACTGTAAATAAAATACTGCAGTATATCCTGGAAATACAATCTATGGATGTCAGTGAGGTATGTTTAGACATCTACAAATTGTACAGGGTTTACTCTACTAGTCTCAAGACAAACCATGTGTAAATCATTTATACATTTAATGCAAATTTCACACTCCTTTTCGGATGATAGCCAACATTTCTGAACATAAATCTCCATTGAAATGTTGCCTTTAGACTCATGAAATCTGTGCCATCCAGAAGTCAAACTCCATTTTGTGCTCTCCATTACCACAGAGGCCGCTGTGTGTCTGTTATTGATGATAGATGCGGTCTCTGAGGCTGCATGTGCCATCAGCTGAAATTAGTTCTGTCCAGGCCCCATCCGTCACAGTCCCCCTTGAACGGGTTATCAAACCGGCACACCACAGGAGGGGTGGCAGGGCTGGAGCAGAGAGGTGGCCGGCACTCGTAACATCGCTCACCAAACACAACTAATAACCGACAAATAAGCTGCGAGGCCGTTGAAGGAACCCGACAAAACTCTGTATGTTCCATCCGTGTCGATGGAAGCGTCTTTCACACATTGATGGACGGGGCTGAGGGCTCACATGTAATACCTGGACTACATGGATTTGATGCACTGTTGCATATTTCACCATAGTCTTCGGCATGGGGAGAGATGTTTATTTGCCCCTGGTGTTGGGGAATTACAGTTTACGGTTTCTCGAATGGAGCCTGTTGTTTACAGCCTCTCCTTTGCAGAGTGTGCTTGTCAGCATGTGCACGTGTTTGCGTAAATCCTTGTCTTTGCGTGTGTGCACGTGCTCTATTCCTTGGGTGTGTGTGTGTGGTTGTGTATGTGGTTGTGTGTAAATCCTTGTGTGCCTGAGTGTGGCTGCGTGTAAATCCTTGTGTGTGGGCAGTACTGCTGTGCCATACTCTGTCAGGTTGAAATAGCACTGCACTCTCTTGATTGCTGTGCACGACTCCTGATTCCTATTCATAAAAATGCAATTTTGTGCAGCATTGCGCCTGACATCACAAAATAAACTAGGATCCAGCCCAGAGAATCAGATTTAGGGAGCGGGATGTGGACCAATATACAATATCTGAGTCGAGATTGTTTACACATAGACGGGGATTCGATTTCGGCAGCGCTTGTTTCAATGCAATAGAGAGACGAGAAGTCAGTAAGACAGACAATAAACAAATCATACAAAGATTATACAAATAAACAATGTTTATGTTAAATACAGTGGTATACATAATAGCCTCCTAAAATACTCACTTCATGTTTGCGTTATTGCTGAAAAGTATATTTAGCTGTTTGTTTATCAAAGGCTGTTAAAACGAATGCTGATATGTATTTTGATGGCTAGATAGTTCATTACACATAAAAGCCCTTAAGCTAGGCCTCACCCATCCTACCGGCTTATAGGCAGAGAGACATCTTTCATGGAAGACTTGATTACTGCAGGGTCATCTTAAAACACACACGCACACAGGCAATTTATGGGTGTAATTAGCCTAATCTGCATGTCTGCAAACTGTATCCCTGGTCTCTGGAGCTGCACGCTAACAGTGCTAGGCACTGTGCCACTAGTAATACTAATAGCTACTAGGTAAACAATGCTTGCTACAGGCTATTTGCTACATGCTTTCGATAACAATACGACATCACAGTTTTTATGTCTTTGCCGCAACCATTTTTTCCTCCCCACCGTAGATAGGGCATACCTGTTTCTATTATCCTGCTAGCCTCAAACGAGGAAATGTCCTGTCATTTCTCCTCAAAACCGAGGAGGAGCGCGAGTCCCTTTGTCAGGGCTCTAGTGCACCAGAATACAAATACAGCAGTTTGAGGGATTAGGGTTGCATGGTGTCAGAAGGCAGACTTACTAAAAGTTTGAGCTGGAGGAGTTGGTGTGTAAAACTTTAGGGCTGGTGTGTTGGGATATGAAAACGTGTGACGTCCGGTTTGACGCCCCAGTTTTGGGTTTATTGTGTCGTAAAACTGTCAGAGGCCTCAGTGCTACACAGTGTGTATCACTCACAGCCTCCTAGTTGATGTATTTACACACAACGGTATATAATGTTTAATGCCATATGGGTGCTGTCTAATATTGTATAACCCTGTAAATCCTTTTTTATGGATGTTGATGGTACATCGATTGCAACGTTTCAATAGTTTAACCTTATAAATAGCTTCCTTGCCAGGAGAAAGTGGTGGTTCAGATGTTGCGCTAAAAGGAATCAAGTGTCACAGCAGCAGCCCCTCTAGTTGTGCGGACCACCGTGCTCTACCGCCTAACCCATAATTAACCTGTAAATGCGAGAACACATGAGGATAGATGTGCTGCACATTCATCCCACCGACTACATCATTAGGGCTTTACTACGAATATTTCCAGGTTGAATCAAAGGGAGTGAAGAATCCGTATGAACACTGGAGTGTGGAGTGATGAAGAGCAGGCGTTGCTGGGATGGGACTCTGAGCTGCGGGCTGGGCTTTGAGACTGATCAAGGGGATTGGTCGGGGCGTAACAGAGAAAGTTGAGATGTTAAAGGAGAGAGATAACTAGAAAGAGAGAGAAGAGCGCTGTGCAGAGTTAGAGGAGCGGAGGAGATGAGTCGTCTTCTCCTCTCGTCCCCAGAGGACGGCACACCGCTGCCTTTCCCCTCGCATAATAGGCACTGGAGAGAGGGAGGGGAGCGGAGGAGGGCTGGGAGGGGTACGAGGGGGGCTGTCTCACCCGCTTGTGTCATACTATTCGGCTTTGACCCTCTCCTCTAGAAGACTCCCTATAGTCTTCCTCGCCCTCTCCTCTCCTGTCCTCTCTGCGGCCAGCAAGCGCAAAAACGTCCACGTCAACCTGCTTATATAGCAAAAAACATCCCTGCATCTGACACTTCTC
>JAOSLM010000026.1:14047419-14058642 GCA_025629765.1 Eleginus gracilis | reverse complement strand
GGGGGGGGGGGGGGGGGGGAGCGCCCGGGCCCCCGTGTAAGGGGGGGGGGGGGGGGGGGGGGGGGGGGGGGGGGGGGGGGGGGTCAGTGTTGATAGGTCAGAACCTGCACTGGGGGACCTGGGGTCAGGGTAAGTGGATGAAGCTACAGCCACTGTCTCTCAGCCTGTCTTATAAATAGCCAGAGTTATGGTACATGGTGCAAATGGCGCAGCACGCTGCCGGTGCTTACAATGAATAGCTAGCTTGGTCACATCTGACATAAATGGGCTTTGAGGGAAAAGAGTGGCTGACAATATGGGCCTTTATACGGCTGGGACGTTGATTTGCTGTTAAGGAAGGCGTAGGGTCTTCCACGACTACATGATGCCTCATTGTCCCTTCATCCTTCATTATTTCAGTCAATCAATACAGGTTTACAAGTGAACACTTAAAGCCCCTATCTGACGGAAGTCAGATGGCATATTTCAAAAATGTATTTCTAAGGTGTCTGCATAGAACAAATGTTGGAGCAGGACATAGTGGCTAGGGTACAGTTTTGCCTCGATATGTGACTCCATCAATAACCAAAGCTAGTTGTCAATCAAGGTGCTATGAGTTACAGTTGACAACAGAGCAACGTAATCTGACGAAATACTTAAGACGCGTTAAACGCCAGTGCAGGTATGTGTTTTCAATTTATTTGGACTATATCCTTGTAAGGAGGTAATTCCACTAGGTTACCCAATCTGGATCTAAGAGAAAAAAATAAAACAATTGGAACATTCTCTCAACACTCAAATAAATGTGTGAGAATGATGAGTCCACATAAATTATAATAATAAAAGCTACAGCTTCTGTATTATCTAGCATCCCAAACCTAATTTGCATACTATAATAACTAAACTGAAAGGAAAAAAGGAAATCGATACACGTTTGCACTGGCTTTATACGTAAAAACATGCAGTGCAGCAGGTCAGGGCAATACATAGAGTAGGAGTAGACTCAGAAATGACCTGGCCCTGCCCACTTTAGCGCTTCCACCTGTTCATTGATGTAGAACGTGACGCTTCAAAAGCTGCCTCATGGTCACATGCTTCTAAGATATCCTCTGATTGATCATTAGTGAAACGATACAGTTGTAATAACATTTTATGAATGCATTCTCATCATGTACTGGCAAATATAAATGTTGGTGTTAAAAGTTTGCACTGCTCCCATATTACAAATCATGAAATCGTTCACCTCAAGCACCGAAATAGCGTGTCAGATTTGATAAAGCCCTACGTTGATTAATGTGTGGGTAAATCCCATGACATGCTCATTTAACATCCAACGAGACATATTCTCAACAGACTTCTTGCAGCGAGGTGGGCGGGACGGCGCGTTCGCGAGAAAAAAGTTTTAACTTTTACCGGTACCCCCTTTACAGTGACAGCAATATGGAAGGAGGGGTCTGGGACGGGGATAATGGAACCTGGGAGACAGAATGGGAGGGAAACGGGACTCATATTTCAGCTTGACGGGGGGTAAGGGGCTGGGCATGATTTTTTGGAATATACGAAGATTCATTGAAGGTAACGGGGACATAAAACTAAAGTGCCTGACCAGAAGAAGGTCGGTGCTGAGTTTGTGCAGGGGTCTGGGTCTGTCGCTGGATTTCCCTGGTGGCCCAAGGAAAGTTGAACGTTAAACGGTTCAGCTCTGTGACTGGGAGAACACACACTCAAGAGAAGCATCCATTACCTTCATCCCTTTCCTTTTCTCCCCTAAAAGCGCCGCATGTCTAATATTTAGACATGTTCAGCTTTGTGGATTCGAGGACTGTATTGCTACTTGTAGCAACCCAGGTCGCACTAATAGCCGTGGTGAGATGTCAGGATGACCGTAAGTGACATTTTCTATTTTCTATCGCAATTGTAATTGTTGCACTATACCTAATGCATAATAACTATAGGTTAAGCGTTTATGTTGTTACCTGTTCTTTTCGTTTTCGTTAACTCTTCGTACCTTTTACGCACGACCTGTGAGCCTTCGTTTGTATCTCAAGTCACTTTTAAAATAAATTGCAAAATTACTTAAGAAATACTGGCTAATGCGAGAGATCTTGCGAGCGAGGAATGTCGGTCGAATATAACGAGTTGGTGTGCGTAAAAACGCTTGGATTAGACGCAAAACTGGTCAAATCTAATTCTCAAGGAAACACTTGTGAAAGCGGTTATTAGGAAGAACTTTGATTGTTCCAACGGTGATCATCAACTAAACATTCATTTCTGTTTGGTTGTTTGACTGAGTTAACTTGTGAGCGCATTCAGCAATTTGCCACAGTAATCTCCTGCAGCAGGCTCACGCAATAGTTGCGCCGTCGGACACCTGTGGTTGTGGGTCCACCGAAGGAATTCCGAGACAGTTTCCCCGGGGGGGGTTAGTTGGTGGGGAGAGGGGAAAAGGATCATGGATGTGTGGCATCTCCATGCCACACATCCATGATCCTTTTCCCATCCGCGAAAGGTGGCCAGGCTCAAGAGCCTTTGGTGAGCTGCGTTAACATTCCTTTGCTGTCAGAGGGGCATCGAGGCAAATCCAGGCTTGTTGAATCGCAACGAAAAGGTGGACTACCAATGATGAGGGGGACCCACATATACTAATCAAAATAGGCCTTGGAATATTCACACAATTCAAAAATTAATTGTCATTCAAAGGCGGCTGATTGCCTGCCATGCACAGCATTATTATTAGTTTTTTGTCTATTCGTGGATGTACACTGAAAGCGGTATTTCAGAGTAGCAGGAATGCACTTTATACATTTAATCCAGGTGAGAGAGATTAAGTATTCAATTTGTGCTTATTTTGGAGTTTAGGGTGCCATCAGTGTAAATTGTTAAGCTACTCTTCCCAGAGAGCTGTGACAGGCGTCGCTAAATAGACAAGAGACAAGAGTTGGAGATTAAAAAAAATGGTTAAAGGAAAGAATGAGAGAAATTAATAGAATGCTCTCAAGGGAAAGGTGCATTCTTCTGCATGTGACAGGCATGCCAAGATTCCAGATCAGAAGAGAAAAACGGGTGGTGCAAAAAGAGGAAAGGAAAAAGTTCAAGCCAAAGCGAGAAAGAAATAAAGAAAAGAAAAAACACATCTCAAGAAATTGGAAGTCTCAGGTTACCCTAGGCCCCTGAATATAAAGCAAGTCTCTCTTTTCCTGAGAGACAACTCCAGACAGAAATATGCCTGGGAAGCCCAAAAAGGGCCCCAAGTGTCCAGACAGACACAGATAGATCACTGATGGACACTGGCACTGACCTATACACTGGCAGCGGACAGGGTGCCACATTGATCCAGTAATGAGTAGTGACTCACCATCCATGGGTGCTAGAAGAGAGCTGCCTCATGGTCTATAGGTCAGCACATACTCATCGCCGTGGCAGGCTCTGCTGTAACAACTGAGTAGATTCCAGTCCTCCAGAACACCTGGGTTCACTTTAGACTCTTCATCCCTCCTTTTTGCTCCCTCACGAGCAGTAGACTGCAGCTGCCAACACAGGAGAAATAGCATATTTTTGACTCTCAGCAAGAGATTGAGGGCCCTCTGAATTTGCATGATTATGTAATTGACCAAATTCACCAGGTAAACAATATGGCACATCTGGTTTGATCAATAAAATAATTTGTAGGCTGGTATGACTTCCTATCCATTTATTGAAGGTCATATTTCAAAAAGCATCAATCAAGAAAACCATATATTGCTGGCTAGTTTGAATCGCCATTTGACATATGTGATTTGTGCCCCCATATTTGCATTGGCAACAGTTTGTGAATTGCCCAGTCTGTTCATTTCCATAAGGACCCCATTCATGGCAGCGGAAGTCTACTTCATTACCTGGAACGTACTAGGCCCCATAAGTAAATATAACTACTGTACTTAATTTATAGCCTTAGCCCCCTTGCCCGATCCAAAGGCATTCCATTGGCTGATTAAGCTCTGATTTCAATCAGAGCATGTTGCTTTTAGTGGTACATTGAATAAGATAACTCAATAGCAAGGTATATGGAATCCTAATGTCAAGCTAGTTCATTGATAAAGCTTGGTGCGTAGGGCAATACAGTAGTAGGCCTGTTGAGGTGGCGACCTGTCGACGCACTCTCCCACTATTCACGTTCCATTTAGCACCATTGGCTTTCAGAGCATGCGGAACCGCTCTATTAGCTAGTCAATGTAAAGTCTGTCATTGGTGTGAGCAGTAATTGAGGGCGTCGTCACAGTTTATAGCGGGTCTATATTTACCTTTAAAGTTCAATTAAAGGGGTTGACGATTAGGCACGTGCTTCAATGCACGAGTGAGGTGAGGAAGTCCTAAACCCTCAGCTACCATCCGCAACGAGGAAGTGGAGCGCCTTATTGTTGGCCAGCGATGCCTCCCTGTGGCCGTAAAGGAGATTGCACATTGTTGTGCATTTTGGCATATTGCACATTTATAGATTTAAATATGATTGTAATTTCTTGATGTGGGCCTACAGCAGGCAACCGCTGTATTGGCAGTAGGCCTATATAGAACTATGTGTTATAGTTTATCTACATTTCATTCTATTCATGATTGTTTGATTTGAAGAAGATTGACTGTAAAAGTTACGATTACTTTTTAACATTCCTCAATTAATCTTCACTCGCAACAAGTTTAAATATTGTGTATCAAGTACTAACCCAATGCATAATCTGTTTTCCTCCCCTCAAACCCAACCACCCCATGCATGGGTTGGGTTCATAACACACAGAGGACGATGCATTTAGCTGTGTACAAGATGGACAACGCTATAGCGACAAGGACGTGTGGAAGCCAGAGCCTTGTCGCATCTGTGTGTGTGACACGGGCAGCGTCCTGTGCGACGAGATTAATTGCGAGGAGATAAGAGACTGCCCCAAACCAGAGATCCCATTCGGAGAGTGTTGCCCCATCTGCGCAGCTGACCTGCCCCAGACCAGTGGTCGTAATTTATTTATTTCACACCTCTCATAAATAAATTACTGTTGCAAGATCATCTTGTTTCCTTTTGGGTGGAGTTTGCAAAGGGCGGAAAAAAAGTATTCTTCCAAGAATGAATAATAGACATCTTTATTCTTAACATTATTATTGTTATCCTTGGATTGAATACTGTTATTTATCCCCCCAACCCTCACCCCTGCCTCCCCCAAAGAAACAAATGACGAATGAACAAAACTATAACAATGGCAATTCTGATGGTATTTCTGTGATATGCTACCTCAATGTTATTTTTCTTCCCTTGCTGGCTCACCTTGGCCCCCATCTTGAATATGTGAATACTAGTCTACTCTGCCCCTAAGAAATGGTTAAAACATGTGGGAGTCATTATGAAATACCTCCCTCACACAGACACAGCCCAGCACTCTGACTCAATCCTCTCTGTCATTAAGGGGCTCTCCAAATTGGAGTTCTTAGAAATGTGTCTCATTGGCCTTGGATAATGAGTTAACAAATCAAACTGTTTGTTATCCATTCATTCATTAAATCATCTATTTTTGAGAAGCATCATTGAAAATCATAATTGCCATTGTCCACACCTTTTGCCTCACAAGCTTTTTAGAATACCTAATTTTTCAAGCCAATATCATATGCTTAACATAGGGTTTACTGTATCAATACAAAACACAATACAATATATTTACACTAAAGAAAAACATGAAGCACTTGCTTATATAACATTTTGGCCTACTACTCTTACAGACTCTAATGTGCAGAAACAGGTGCAAACATTTCATGGCTTTATTCTTAACATAACACATCAACTGCTGCTACGCTTGTGCTTCGAGATGGTGCCTCAGTCAGTCAACACCTCACTGATCCTGATGGGCTCTTGGCTCTTAGATTTGCTGTGTGTTTGATCAGCCTAGGTTCAGTGTAGGGAAATGTAGTGGATATTTAGAGGAAGGGCTAGATATCAATGTAGGTTCAACTAGATGTTTGTCTTGTGAAATTAGTTACTATATTTATTAACTATCATTCTATTTTCGTCTGTCCTCTCTGTCTTCGCTACATTACAGGCACTTCAGGAGCTAAGGTGAGATACTTTGTGTGTGTTTATGTGTGTTTGTGTGCATGCACAGTTCACCCTGTCTTTGTCTGTGGCCTTGTGTGAAATGTACCTGCTAGTACCTACAATTAAATCTGTCCCTGTCTCAGACTTGTATCAGATCCACAGTGTGGCTGTGTGATTTGGGGATTATGGGGATTCTTTGATGTGGAGGGACTTTGTCAGACACATAGTACTTACTTCCTGTCTCTTGCTGTCTATGGATATCAATGAGAACTGGGTGGAGAAGGCTCCATGCTTAACTTTTAATACTGAGGTGTCTTGTTGGACTGGCTCTTTTCATAGGGATGGGTTTTCTAAAGGTGTAATGATTGGCAGGGATTTATAAATCAAAGTAGCGTATGATAACTGCATGCATTAATAAGTGGATAGTATTCTATTTATTTAATCTTTCCCTGTTTTTTTACTCTCTGTATCTTCATAGGGCCAGAAGGGTGAACCTGGAGATATTACAGATGTAAGTAAACATTCCACAGGGATTCAATGTTGACAATCTTTTTAGAATAATTTAAACTCACTAAAAAGGGGACAGGGGGTCTATTAGCCTGCTCTTAAGGAAGCCCAAGCACAATACAACACAGACTGTCCTCCATTCAACCCTCCTATAAAAATTCCCATTGGACAGGTGAGCGAGGCATATAAAGATATAATTCAAGACAGAGCAAGAGTGGAAGAGAGAAGGAGAGAGAGTGGAGCCCCCAGCCATTGCCACGCTGCATATGGAAATACTTTACCCCTCTTAGGGAATTCAAGCCCATAGCCGGATATAACAAGGCATTGTTTATTGTGCATGTGTTTTGATAATGCTGTGCCCAGGGAGATTAGCAGTGAGCAACACTGCACTAGTGAAGGGGAAATTGTTACATTAACGACACAGACCCACAGACACAAATGTAAATACATCTACCTGCTCTTACTCATGTTACTTCATGACAACGTGTACACATAGTACACACAATGCACACAACGGCACTATACAACATTACAAAGTGCTCCCGTAAAAGTAATCTCTAATGCAAACCACAGGAAAAGTCTGATATAAAAACATTCAGTTCTTTACAGGATAACACACAGCTAATAAAAAGACAAATAAAGTAAAATCTGAGTAAGTGTCAATGCCCTGTAAACAAAGTTATACTCATTCCTTTAACTTTTGTCTTTGTTCTTCTTTCTAGGTCGTAGGACCAAGAGGACCAGCTGGCCCAATGGTATGCACTGCCTTCAGCATGTTGACATTTTACACCTAAAAACTCTTCTGTACTTCAGTGGGTGCGAAAGAAACATCTCCCAACAAGCAGCATGTAGAGTACTAGGCATTTAGGTTTAGCCGTTACCTGAAAACAATGTTCAAATGTGTTTTTAATATCTTTTGCCAAAAGTAAAGCCAAAAACATTAGAAAACAGCACTTTGTAAATGCACTGCTTACACATTTTGAATAAATGGAATAAACTGATGGCCACCATCTTGTCTTCATGTAGGGCCCATCAGGAGAGCAAGGAGCACGGGGATCCAGAGGAGATAAGGGCGAGAAGGTGAGTTGACCGACCTAGATCCCCCCCCTCCACCCCCTCCCCCATTTCAGCTATTTTTGACAGAAAAAAAAAAGATATTGGGTTTTGAGCCGGGTGGGGGTGGGGCATTGGGCGTGTGGGTGTACTAGTACACCTTCCAGGTCTGGCTCAATGGCAGTCTTTCAGTGAGGGGCTTCTTAGCCCCCCCCCCCCCCGGGCCCCCACCTGGCTATGTGATTCTCTAAAAACGTGTGGGTTGTTTAACAGATCTGGGTGCCGTAGCATAAACTCGGGGCAGTTACAAGATGCTTATTCAAATGAGGGTGTTTAATTAGCGTCCCCGGTCTTGTCGGGCTTTGATCCTGGCATTAATGTGAACAACTCGTGTGGCGTGTCATGGCCGTCAGCCACCGGGTTAAGGAGTCTGAGGAGGTCTTGTTTGTGAATAATTTACTGTGAGAAGAATGGCTTGCCTCCAAGATGGAGCTTCTTCAAAGCAAGGGGGAATTTCATCATCCCAGTGATTTTGTGATGTCTGCTGAGGTATTCCTATAAGTTTGCATAAAGAAACTTGGTCTGCAGTGCACGGGTCAGTACATTAGTGGAGCAATGAGGGGAACAGATAATAGATGTTGGTATTTGAACCAAGGAGAAGTGGGGCCTAAAGGTCAATAATTGACCTTGAGATCAGAAAACTATTTAACAATAATCCATTGTTCTGCTCTGTTCTGTTTTTAGGCCTGAGCATATTGCTTGATTTACATCATTAAAAACACACAGATTAATGTTGTCTATATAGAGAAAGATATTTCAAAAGAGCTGATCGGCCATTTCGATGTCCTATCATTAGTTATCCCAATCTCATGTATATGTATAACCATTTATTTATTATCAGAAGCCCATTTTTGTGTATCCGAGCATGCTATAGGGTACCTAATATATTCTATTTGTTCAATGTTTTGAGGTTATTTTTTTGGGTTTGTCTTTTGAATAGCACTATGGGCAATTATGTCTAATCCCTTTATAAAAAATGTACAGACACTTTAGTTGTTTTTGAAATAGATAAATTGTAACTAAATTAGAGGATTCGTTGCTCATTTCATCAGTCATTCACAGATCTCTCTGTCACCTTTCAAGAAATAAATGTATTTCGGAACTGTAGTTCAATAGCTTTGTACAGTATTGTGCCTAATTGTTATTGTGATGATTTCCCAATTGCCTGTCCACAACCTGTGTTCAATGTTTCTGATTGTCTTTTATCTTAAATGACACACATACATCAGCATTTACAATGATGATATCAATTGAGGCTAACATTTGATTGCAACATGGTTGCGACTTGTACTAAAAGAGATCAGCATTATAAACTCAAATACAATCGAATTATACAATAATTTAAGCCTTCCTCGCTTAATTTCCGAGATTAAATTCCAGTTTAACCGTAAATATTTAGTCTAATCATAATTAATCAGACATCATTAGGTCCTTAACATAAATTCCACGTCACATTGCACTGTTCTAAGAAATGTTGTTAATCTTAACGTGCAGGCTGACTGAACCTGTAGAAACAGGCACAAACAAAAGTTTTCTATTGGTCCGCGCATTTCTCACTTGTTTTTTCATCTACATAGTATCTCATGATTGTCTTGAGAACTCCAATGAATCACATGCATCTGAAATAATCCCCGCCCCCTCCTCATTGTGTTTGTGTCTCAGGGAACCCTCGGCCCCCGTGGAAGAGACGGTGAACCCGGTACCCCTGGAAACCCTGGCCCCCCCGGCCCCGCAGGCCCGAACGGACCCCCAGGCCTCGGCGGAGTGAGTATCCCATGACATGCCCAGGGTGATGAGAGGAGACAGGGCTGGGTGGGGTTTAGTCTCACTATAAACACCGCAGTGGGAAAGTCCATAGGTCGGACGCCCAACAAGTCTCAGAAAAGCATCAGATTGACTCTGTGAACAAATTTGGGAGAATGGGTGAAAGTATTGGCCCCCAAAAGGCAGAACGTTATGTGGTAGCTGGCTGGAGCTGGCTGTGTTGAAGATGATGGTGAGGGGGTTACAGAGAGGGGAGAGATAGAGAGAATGCCTCTCATTCTTTGCCAGGGAGAGACAGAGATGGGGGTGAGGGGTGGGGTAGGTGAGTGGACAGGAGGTGGCATGGGAGACTTGGGAAGGAGAGAAGATGGTGGGGGTTGGGGAACAACAAGGAGATTCATTGTGTGGAGAGGGGAGAAATGAATCCAGTTCACACGGCTGCTGTGTCTGCTTCCTCTGTGCTCATCCATCAAATATGGAGTTGACAAACACCTCAAAACCTGATCCATTCCTGCCCTGACAAAAGTCTGAGATTCCTTGGACTTGGCTTAATAAGGTCTATAGATATCTGATCTATTGAGAGGATTGAGAAACTTTATGTTAGTTAGTTTCAAACTTTATGTTGGATAGCTTAGCCAAAGTCTGCTGACATTTCAAGCGTCTCCAGAAACTAAATACGAACAAATCACAAATTGAAGTACTGAGAGTGGACCATTTCCAAACCTTTATAACTTCCGTCAACATGAGAACATGTTCAATGCTCAAGCACACGTTTTAACATCTCCTAACATATGTCTCTCTCTGGCGCTCCTCCCACAGAACTTTGCTGCTCAGATGACCAGTGGATTCGACGAGAAGTCCGGAGCAGCTCAGATGGGGGTGATGCAGGGACCAATGGTGAGAGAGAGCGCCTCCCCCCCATGAGTCCACCCTACTGTCCGCACCGTTCCCCCGTTTCACAGCACTGCACCACCTGGATCAATGGCGCTCATCAGAAAGGCGTACATTCATGGATGTAGCCATGGATACTATTTTTTTTCCCCAGAGGGAGTTCGTATTTTTGGTTTGATATGAACTCACATGCCTCTGTTGGAACCTGCCCGGGTCCCTCTAGTGGAGAAGGAAAACACCTCCCCTCTGGTGGGTCCCCATGGAAAAATAAACACCTCCCGTGGAGTTTAAGGAGGAGGTGTCTTCATGGCCACAGAGGAAACAGACGTTGATAGAGTTTCGTTTTTATTTTTTCAAATGCCATGAAAGAAAAAACCCAGCCCACCTAGCTGGCATGACAGATGGTGCTAGCTGGAATAAAAAGCAGGACTGCTGGGAGCTATTTCGGCTTGGAAAACCGCATCGGCACTTGGCTGTCAGCCTAGGCCCGGGCCCCAGCTGGGAGGGCTGAGGCCCCGGTCTAAGCTGGAAGTGCTGGGACACCAGAAGATGAGGCATGAGGGTCTTTCAGAGCCCAACAGTGTGCTCCGGCCTCACCTTCAGCTCCCAAAGCAGAGAGTCTGTCCATTCATATGCTTATGGCTCTGGTGGCTGGACCGAATTGACCTACTCCTCCACATCTAAAGCACTCCCCCTCCCTCCCCCCATACACACACACACCCCCAGCCCCACTTCATACCTGAACCCAACCCCACCACAGACACTTCAACAGTGCTCTATCAGTGTCTCGCCAAGCCTCAAAGCCCAAGCACGCAAACACACACACACACACATGTATGCACAAGCACACTTAAACATGCCCCTGTACTGAAGTCAAACACACACACACACACACACACACACACACACACACACACACA
>JAOSLM010000026.1:13999998-14014157 GCA_025629765.1 Eleginus gracilis | reverse complement strand
ACCCAAACCCCACCCAAACCCCCACCGCCTAGAAGGAGGAATACCAAGGAGAACGAGGGAACATGCCAGGGAACTACAGAGAGAGAAACAGAAAGGTGATTGTTGGTGCTATTTATTTATTGTTTAGGTCCGGGTCCCAGGTGTGTTAGGACTGAGCATGCCACCAAATCAAAAAGACAAATACAAATAAGATGGGAAAAAACAAACAAACATGCTCACAGCTTCATATTAAAAAAAAGAAGGCCCCTATATTCCCTGCTGCTGTCCTATTTCCTAATCTCTTCATCCTAAACTCTGTCTTTCTCTCTCTCTCCCTCTCTCTCCTTCAGCAGATCCACTAAAACTTACATATCTTATTTTTCGTAAAATCTAAAGAATCTGGCAATGTTTATTAAATGCAGATGTTTTTATTTCAGCCACCAGTGTGTATCAGAATCCAATTGTGTATTATAATAAAGTCAATGGTGCTATTGTTTTAAAACAGTCTGTATTTTTTAACAACCAGATGCTGATATGTAGCTACATGAATGTTGTATGTGTGTATACACATGTATACATATGTACATGTATACACATATATAGAAAGAAAGTACATTTTATACCGGGATTTTATATTTCAGTTTGATAAATGTTGCTGTCATAAAATCCTTAAAACAAAGAGACGACCAATTCGGAAATGATTCCTTCCTTAAATTAGATTTGTTTATTTCCTATACTTGTAGTATTTTTTTGTATTTTAAAGCTACCTCACACTAAGAGCAAAAATAAAAAAGTAAGAAATTTGGCATATTTCACACAAATTTCAATGGGACCCGTGTTGTGTAACAGCCTGATTGCAAGAGCCCCTCTACCATGACCTTCGACCCCATCCACTTCCTCCCATCAGCCCCTAGCGGTCACCTCACACAGGAAGCCTCCTCAGCCTTGGCACACAGAATCACAGTGAGAGGCATCTGGATGAAACCCAGTCGCTCATTGTAACACAATCCTGTGCTTCCCCAAAGAGAAGGGAGCACCCTATTGGCCAGGGCACAGGGTGCATTTGTGTGAGGTTGTGTATATTCTTATTATTAATAATAGTATTATTATTAATAATAATAGCATTATTATGATGATGACGATGATGATGGTGATCATGACATTGTTTTTGTTACGTTTTGATTAATGTAAATTGGAAATAAAAGACAAAAACAAGTGATGTACTGAAGTGACTTTTCTTTGCTATCCCTGCATTTTAAATTTTTAAAGGGAAGGATTTGGTCTAGCTTTTTACAGGAGGTTAAACATAAAGCTGCACTTAAGATGCATGCTTCCTCCATTAAGGGCCTTTCTGGGGTGGCCGAGCTGCACTTTTTCAGGGAGAGGAGAGATGGCTCAGGGCATTCAAGCATTCGAGCACTTTGATTGAGTCCATAGATGGTGGGGATGGAAGTCGAAGCAGGACTGAAGGATACTGCATTTGTGTTTTCTTTCTGTTCATATTGGAGTCAGGTACTGTGAAAGAGTAAAAAAAACAGCCGTGCTGATGACTATGATCCACACACTTTGCTTCCATCCTTATTTCATCGTACATATTTTTTCATGTACATTTTATTGAATGTCAGCTAAGCAATAAAAAAAGCATCACAAGAATGGACTAAAGCAGGCCGTGTGTTGAATATCATGGATTACTCTGTTATTGTTTTTCCAATTCATTTATTATTTAGTGTGAAATAACAATTGGATTTTGAACAACAAAACAATAAAATACCCTCTGCTCCTTGACCGACCATGTATGCATGACAAGATTTGGATCTCCCAAACTTGACCTCACCTCTGTTTTACAACCTAGACTGCAGTTAAACCGTTTACCATGACAATAATATTGTTTTGTCTACTTATTACTAATTCATAGTAAATGTTCACCTAAACAACAACCCCAACTTCCACAACCAAGCAACTTGCCGTCTCTACTTGAACGCAGAAAAAAACAGCACATATAGGACAGGAACATTGTATACATAAACTATGATCCCATGAATAGAAGACTTGTACCAATCCAGTTCACCACATAGGACAATGGAATAGAGTTGCTCTGCTACATTTGCTAACACGTTGTAAAGGGTGTAACTGTACACAACTATTAGTTCATCACCTGATAGAGAGACTGACGCGACATGCAAGCGATCACAGTCCTGCAAAACACACTTTGAGACATTTGTATTAACATTGGAATGCCAAAGGCCATCAAAAGATTTGTCAGTGCCTGGCCGAGTATGACATAGTATATAGTATAGTATTGATGTTATGTTATGCAATTTACCAATTTGAATTAAACCAGTTTTGTTGTAAGTGCAATTAAAAAAGATATATATAGATATATCTATATACATATACATATAATCTGTAATATCAAATAAAGATTGTGTAAAGTTAAGTGTATGAGAGAATATCATTCATTGGTCATAACTCACGACACACAGAATATGGGTTTGGGAAAAATGTGTGTCAGCAAAACCAAGAAAGAGCAATTTGTAGCTCCATGCAGTGCAGCTCTGAAATAACTGTACTCAGGGGATTAATTATGATTCCCATTAGTAGAGAGACACTAACATAAAGACCTTGTTAATATTGCCTCCAAAGATGGCAATAATTGAACCATTTCTGAATGTGGTCTTAATTTGAATAAAGTTGTAAGGATGGCAAGCTGCAGATTGTCCTTCAAAACAATAACAGCTGATTTGTTCACAATCCTGAGTGGCTTTCCAAAGGTTACATTAAGCTCATTTGAAAATCCATGACTAGCCTGATGACCTTGAAATTAAAAATAATTAAAAATAATAATTTATGAGGTAAACGATAAAATATTCACAAGCAGCAAAAATTCATCAGTGAATTTAACGAGGTAAAACGTTCAGCTTAATGCAGGTCAATGTTCTTAAAAGTTGTCGTAATGAGAAAAAAACTCCTCCTTTTAGTTCTTGGCACAAAAATGCCTGCTGTTGTTTCAATTAATCTTGCTGCTACCGAAAGGCCATCCCCCCCAGCACATCCCATTCACCTACCCTGAACTCCTCCAAATCAGCGTCCGGTCTCCCTGTATGTGTGTCTGTGTGTGAGGCACTTTCGGTCCATTTCATCCTCTTGTAAAGGTGCTTGTTGGCGGTCAGTGAGCCAGAACAGCGGACGTACGGATGGCTCAACAGATGGAGATTAAAGGACAAGCCGTGTGCGGAGAAGAAAGGAACAGACCAAAAGGAAAAAGGGAGGAATCGATCACGCAGCTGCTAAAAAGCTGTTTGCTAAGATCTCACCAATTGTCATGTGAAAAGGGAGTCTGTATTTCACTGGGAAATTAGGAAATGTAATTTAAAAGAACAGCACACAAGCAATTCTCTTGACAACAAAATAAAACCCCTGTGGGCACCATAGAAACAGTCAAAAGGGCAAATTCATGTCTTGCCTCACAAGTCAACTGGACTGGTTCCATCCAAATAAGAGGCTGAAAATATCTATTTCTTCCTTCTTTGGAAGAAACCAGAGTGACATTTTTTTGGAGCATTCCTCAGAATCCTTGAATCAATCCCAATTGTTCCAACCCCCTCCACCCCACCGGGTTTGGACTAGAACCCAGTGCTCAGCGTGTCCGTCTCCGTGGGGACCTTCTTCGGGCTGGGCAGACTCTTCAGGTACTCCAGGTGCCTCCGGGACTCGGCCTGGTTCTGCCTCACGTAGTACACCACGTACACGATCACCATGAAGAACCACACGAACATGGTGACCAGCATGGCCACGTCGGTGGTCTTGCGCTGCATGCTGCAGAAGTTCACCCCGGCGTCCAGCAGCTTGACCAGCGGCTGGCCCGCGTGCTCCCCCTGCTGCTGCGCCCCTAGGGGTTCCTCCCACCGGCTGCCCTCCCCGACCCCCCCGCCACGCACCGAGGTCTCGCACACAATGCCGTTGACCGTCTCAGGCTCCAGGTTGAGCGCCTCCACCAGCTCCTGCAGGGCGCAGTCGCAGTGCCACGGGTTGTGGAAGAGGCGCGTTTTGGCGCGTGTGGCCCCAAAGTCCTGCCGGCTGGCGCGCCTCAGCTGGTTGTGGGACAGGTCCAGCAGCCGAAGCTCGGGCCCCAGGTGGCGCAGGGCCCCCGACGCCAGCGTCTCCATGCGGTTGTGCGACAGGTAGAGGTCCCGCAGGAGGGGCAGCTCGGCGAAGGCGGCCTCGGGCACCAGCCGGATGTAGTTGTTCTCCAGGTGAAGGGCCACGGTCTCCGGTGGGAGGCCGGACGGGACCTCAGCGAGACCCGCGTCGGAGCACCACACCGTGGCCGTGTCCCAGTCACAGCGGCACTTCTCTGGGCACGGATCGTCGGCTGTGAGAGGGCGCCAGGCCGCGGAGGACAGGAGGAAGGAGCAAAGCAGCCAGAAGGAGGCTGGGGACACTGGGCTACATTGGCCAGCGGTCCCAGCGGTCCCAGCGGTCCGACCGCTCCGACCGGTCCCAGCGGCGCCGTCACATCTCTCCTCGCTCCAGCCCATCGGCATCGCCTCACCATAGCACCCTGCCAAGGTCCAGGGTCTGATCACACACACTCACACGCTGTCACTCGCAGGCACCTACACATAGACACGTGCGTGTCTGTGTGTGCGTGCAGAGCCTGTTGAAGAGGGAAAGTGTAGTCAGGAGTGGTAACGAGGAGACATTTTGTCTCTCTCCATAACAAACACACACACACACAAACACACACACACACACACACACACACAAAGAAACAACATACACACACTACATCTGACTGAAGGATGATTGAGATTGTTTTTGTGTGATTCACAAGTTTCTGAATATAATACATATTTTTGAGGTAGTGAGATAGGCAGTGCAATGTTCAGATCTATTTGAATAACAGATGAATACATTGCACAATTAGTCACTGGGAATTTAATTTGAGAGCTCTCAATCGCTGTTTAATGGTAGAAGAACACAAGCCACAATTAACTGTGCACAATCAATACTGAACCTTTTTTACATTTTTCTTAGTATGGAATCATTTTGTCATCATAATCTTTACTTAAAATGGAAATACTTTTTTTGTCAGTCTTTTCTTAATCATCCCCCAATGACAAGATAGGAGCAGCTACTTCAACTTTCCCCATAATTTAATGATTTAGAAAAGTGTTCCATTATGGTCATGGTTTACCTGGATATATGTGAGGGATGTTGGATCGATAGCCAAATTGGTCCTTGAAACACCATTACAGACAAGAATATTCATCATTCCTGTCTCCTTCTGTGTCAATATATAATATATGACACTTGCGTTGAGCCTCTTCTGTTCTTTGGTATCCACGTTTGGAGCAAAGCATTGATAAGCAACTCTTAGCAAAGGCTCATCCAGTTAGCAAGGATTGCATAAGGGTTTATTATGACAGACATTTAGTCTTCCTTTAAAATGTAGGTTTATGTTAATCATTTTCACATTTAGAGGAAATGTAGGCCCGTCATTTCACAGGGTTGTAGTTTTCAAATACAGACAGACCTGCTAAATATTAAGGCTACATCGAATCACTAATTACAGAGCTGTATATAAAGATCAGAGCATGTATTTTTTGCCAATCTGTATATATATCAAGTTGTCAAAGATATGCTGATGCTGTTTCTATCTCATATCACTCATGGCTTACTGAAAGCTGTCCGACCACAGCATGACCTACATTCTGTTGATCGTTACATATTATTTCACTCCACTGCCTGCCATTCATCAAAACATGAGATAAACATCGATCCACTCCAAATTCCTTCTGACATTCATTTTGTAACTCACGTTTCCCTTTTTTGCCTTACATTGAGTTAGGCCTATACGGATTATGAATTCATGCATCACTTATGATGTTTAATTAATGGTCTCAAACTCACGAGTGTACATCCCTAAGACCATGAGTAAAGTGCAGGACAGATGGTCACTCCACATCTCAGAAGGGAGGAAAGACCAACTCACGAAGAGACTGCATTTAAATGTCGTACACAATGAATTTACGATTTCTTATTTTGTTTCCCATTTAACAACAACCACACAAGTCATTTTAAAGCTACACATTCTGGATACAAATGACGGTGCTCGCGCTCTTTACACTTGTTTTGAAAATATTCACATTCAATTCACCCATGAGGAAAACCAGTGCGCATCGACTGTAATGAACACAGCGAGGAAACTTTGAACGACGGGATAAACACAACGTTCCATTTATTTTATCAAGTTATTGTAGCGGTTACATATACACGATAAATAACACGTTAAGGTGAAACTTATACATAAGGGAGTAGTGTTTATAATCAATTACCTGCAGAAGCCCGTTGTCCTCAAATTGACATCCAGTGACGACCAATTAGACCGTCTCTCTCCTCCCAGCCGGTCGGTATTAGTCCGAGATGGAACCGAGCTAAACAAGCTTATTTAAAAGATAGACCCTCGGTTACGATGTCTGTTTTATTATTGCCACGTTACAGACCCTGAATTGTGTCATCTCTTAGTCAAACCCAGCAAGACACTTGCCAACACTGCCTAGACGGGGACGTCTCTCAATCCCCTCCCTCTCTCGCTCGCTCCCTCTCACCTCGCGCTCTCTCTCTACCTCCTTCATGTCATCCTGCACACGCACAACAGTGTTGCTGTGCACGCGTTTTTCAGTGGAAAATATTGCCGTAAGACATTTTCCATTGCCCCCTCTGTTTTATTAAACCTCGTTTCCGACTAATGTAATAACATTTGTAAATTGATACCCTCATTTAGTAAAAAAAACAAAACTAAACATAGAAAATATGCACACGCACGCGCGCGAGAACACAAACACAAATAAATGCTTAAGATGGACAGAAACACCCTGAGGACATGTGCTTCCTTCCTCTACCTGACTGCTCCTGAGTTTGAATTTATATGCGCCCAACTGTCAAGACCTGGAGACCTTGGGACAGGTCCGACTGTCAGCACGTCCAACATTATCTATCCTCCATCAATGTGTCCTGCTGCCATCCACATTACCGGCTTACAAAATACAACCTGGCTTTTCGTACTTTTGACAAACATTTTTAGTAGTAGTTTTAGTAGTTAAACTGAGCTGTTTCTGTGAGTCTTCTTGTCCCTGTTGATAGTGAAATAGTGAAATAGTGATCTGTGATGGTGACTATTTGGAATTTGTTGAAAAGGATCCATAAAGGACAATCGGGAAGGCAACCATAGAGCTCATTGTGGATAAAGCACACAATTCCATGTATTGTGTACATATCTGCCCAATGAAACGAGACAAAACCAGAGTGAACTCTACAAAAAATAAGTGGTAATGCCCTCTGTATGACTCGTTTACGCAAACAAGAACTACTATTCAAATAAATTCATGACAGCAAACAATTTTAACAATTACCTCAGAGCAGTTGCCTGAGTCATAGAGAGCCAACTCCATCAGGAAACGCCCACCTCAATGACAGCTGGTTGCAGAGCCATCATGTCCTCCAGAAGCTTCTGGAGTGGACACCAGGCTCTCAGCAAACATTGGGGGGAAAGAATCTAGCAGAAGAAGATGATGATTTGACAGGCCCGGGCAGAAACCTTTTTCCTCACAAGATGTGGAGTGGGAAAACTGACAGTGTTTGTGTCAGTCTGTGATCGTCTATAAAAAGACAGCGAGAGAGAGACAGAGACAAAGAGTGAGAAAGAGATGAAAATAGAGAGTGTGAATGTGCCGAGGAGGCGATAATACCCGGGGGGCTGAATCCACTAACAACAGGTCAGTGTCAATGTTTTAATGGGGACTGGGGGCAGGTGTTCCAATGTAATGCTCGGAAACCATTTTATTCCACAGATGGCCAACCGGGACTCCGAAACTAACTACTCTACAAGATCAACGCAAAAGCCCTGCTCGGTTGCATCTCTGTCATTCAAATCTATTGGTCAACTGGAAGCGAACACAAAAAAGGTCTCTTGACCAGTGTGCAGTATATTTCATGACACAGCTTGGAAGCCGCTATGCTAACAAGTGCTGTACAAACAGAAAGGCCTGCTCTTGGGGCAGTGCAAAATGCTGACCAAAATGGGTCACAGTGCAACACCTTCTGAAAGGTATGCAGTAATATGGGTTGTCAAGCAATTTCCTCATGCTTGTGGCTTGAACTGAATTGACATTTTCTAGAAAAGCAGTGTTATACTATACTCACACATCCACATTACTTCATAATAATGTCTTCTTCAACATTTTCTTTCCACCCTGGGATTGTATGACTCAAGTCCTGTCCTTATCAGATCAGTGGGAGGAGATTAAAACATGGTCAACATGTGACTAGCACCAGGATTGTGTCATACCTCCATTCCAGTTGATTAGATTGAGAGCTTGGCCTGAATCCAACTAAAACAAAATGAATACCAATAATGCTGAAACTGGAGTGTGTAGACCTACTTGTACAAGATGGAGGGACAGGCGAAAATGGTGTGTGTGTGTGTTAACATGCGTGTGTCTTGTCCGGTGAAAGGCTTTCCATCAAGCGAGGATTTACTTCTTTAACGACTTGAGCAAAATGACAGATGAAGATTACCGTCCATCTGAAAACGCTACAGGCCCAAATCGTCTGGAGAGTGGTTCTGTATTACCTTGAGAAGGAATAGCAGTAATTACAAGCCAAGACGATAAGGGGTTTCTGTGTTGGGCAGCATGGGGGGAGGGAAGAACAGCTTGTGAATGGCCATCAAAAGACTTGATGCTGAGCAGCTCTGACAGATGTAATTAACAATGAAATGGAACAATTAGCTCCATGCTTTGACATTGGCTCACTGATGAGTTTGGCACAACGATGGAATAAAAATAAGGGGGCTAAACAATGAAATTACCGAACAATTATGCACAGTAGTAATGGGGTGAGCATCTGGGAGGAGACGCAAAAATGCGACCGCAAAAGAAAGCGGAATATTGTGGCGCATTTAATACAGCAATCAATGAGTGTTCACCCACTTCATTAAGTGTATATTAAATGAACCGTTTTTCTCATATACTGAAAATATAATATGGCAGACGAGTAGAATCGCCTCTTCGTGCCATTGAGAAATTTATTTCTCTGGATTAATCACGGTTGATTATTGCTGCTTTGATGTGGGGGGCTTTGAAATACGCTTGTGTCTGTATTGTCACCATTAGTGTCGGCACGATGAAAGTATGGACCAAATTAAAGCAAACCTTGGAGCATAGAGCCTTAGTGCTCGTCTTTTGGTTCCACCCATTATGAGGATTAATGCAGAGATATTGAGTATTCAGTTAAGTTTAATTATATGTATAAATCTTGCGGGTGTAAATTACAACTACGGGAGAAATGGACAGCTCTGACATGCATGTGTGGTGCTTCAACACCGACCTGCTGCACCTGAACGGGACACCTTTATGTGGTATTGATGCCACCAATGCATTGATGCTACCTATAAAGTGGTAAAGGAATACTTGATGGTCTTGTCTGAACAAAAGGGAGTGTGAAAATGGTTTTCTTTTGGTTTCTTTGGTTTCAGTATTAGCGTTATTCAGTACAATCATTCGTATTATTCATTTATTCTCGTTAGAACAGAAAGCCTATCTGCAAAAAGCCCATCAAAGTTATTTAATGTTTTAGTATGTAGTATGATCTCCTTATTTTTGTCTAAAAGCACACACAGACTAAATATAATTTTCTATAGAAAATGTTTTTTTATTATTCAAAAAGAACAAGCAAGTAGAGGCAAGGTATGTGCGACACTTCAGTCCAATGTAATAGGATGACAACTTTTACATTTAATTTCCTGAATATAAAAATAAACAAAAATAAACAAAACGAAAAATGTATCATTAGTCATGGCTAGAACTCACTCAAGCTAGCAAGCCTGACTGATGGCTAGCTTGAGCGACCCTCAGTTGACTGCAAAGCCCTCCGCTGACTGTGATTTGTGATGGACTCAAGTGCTACCATTGGTGGGTGCGAGGGCGCTGGCCTGCATAGTCCTCCGGGCCATCTCCAGGGCCCCCTCCTTGGTCTTGTTCCCCCCGATGAAGCCACTGGCATGGACGAAGATGCAGCCCTCGATCCCGCTGAGGTCCGAGAGTGCCTGGTCCCGGATGCCGCGCCACTCCTCCAGCAGAGAGAGCCTGCAGTGGGAGAGGGAGGGGAGAGGTGAGTGGATAAGACATCCACATACACTGACATATGTCCCTGTGAAGGAACATAGTTATGGTTGGTTCATTGCCTTTGAGTAATAGAAGGTGAAAAAAATAAGGTTATTAAATAAAAAATAATAAAAAAAATAATAAAAAATATATATTTGTTGAATTCGATTTCTTGTGGTCGAATTCCTAGCAAAGGTCTTCAAGATTTCATTTTGAAAAGGAAAGCACATACGGTACACCTGGGTGAAAAGCTGCAATCGTAGGCAGCCTGTTACGGCTTTCCAATATATTCCCCTTCCTGTGTGATTGGAGGGCGTCTCAAGCCCATGGATTCCTCTCTCATAACATCGATGCAGACGGGCAGCGGAGTGTGCAGCACACAACGCCGGTGAAGTCAATAGACAATTGGATGCGCTGGAGATGATTGGATCTGCCAGGAATTACCAGGAGTGCACATCAAATGAGCTGGATGGACAATGCTTACTTGGAAAATCCTCAGCGGAATATTTGGTACACCGTTTCCCGCCTAGAAGCCCATCTCTTGAGACTCGAGTGGATTTTTTTTGTGCTCTGTTTTTCAGATCCACTTAAGTACACCACCTCGCCTACTGACATCCTTTGCAGGCCATTCAAACATTGAAAACATGCACGCAGTCTGCCTCTCACATGTGTATAACTTTCTCCAGAACCTATTTTTTCTGTTCCATGGAATGGTAAATGGACTGCATGTATATAGCGCTTTTATCCAAAGTGCTTTACAATATTGCCTGACGTTCACCCATTCATGCACACATTCACACACCAACAGCCAGCACGTTGGGAGCAGTTAGAGTTAGGTACCTTGCTCAGGCAGACCTCGACTCAGCAAGGAGGAGCGGGGGATCGAACTCGCAACCTTGCGGTTAACAGCCAACCAGCTCTACCTCCTGAGTTACTGTTGACGTTTACATCGTCTCGTACCTCCAATATCATTTTCAAGGGTGTCCTTATGAAATATACCATCACATCCTTTGAGAGTGTGTGCAGTCTTAGAAACAACAGGTTAACTCATCGTCTTAATCACACTTGTCCAAGTACATGGTGATCATTAGTAATAGGAGCACCAGGCATGTTGAGGTGGAATAGCCAACCGCCATCCCCCTGGATACGGTTTAATGGATCTGCAGATCAATGGCCAAGCGGTACGGCCGGAAAACAAGCTCGCAGGAATGGTCGATGAGCCCCGTAGTGCGGGGAGGATAAGGAGAGGAATGGGGCGGTTGTTGTGGCCATGACAGGCCAGGGAAAAGTAATTATGAAGATGACCGGTACAGAGATTTGTGGGTGAGCGTAGGATTTCCAAGACACCTATATTATCAAACCGGAATCACTCGAGAAAGCATGTACAAGGAGATGACACGCTCACCACATACATACATACATACATATAAATAAATAAATAAATAAACTATATATAGTGATGTGTAGATCACCACATCAACTGCTTCCCAGGAGGCCCCCGGGCTGCTGATGTATGGATCTTAACATATGGATTAGTGTTGACATTATCTGACACTGAGCCTGGAAGGTAAGTAGTGGATGCAAGTTGCATTTATTGATTCAAAAGTAACCAGGTCTAGTAGAACAGGTGTCTTGCTTCCACAAACAATAGTTTGGAGAAACCTATCATATATAACAAGGTGTAAGTGGTCTAAGTGTTGCCTCTTTAAGACGCAATTATGTTCAGAGTAAGCAAAGGGCTAAGTGGCGTACATTTTCAGTCTTTTTAGTTGTTTAAATAAATAAATAATGCCAGCCATATGTGTGCATTTACAGCCAAGGAACACCACATGCTCTCACCCTCATTTCCTTTGTGCTTTGACGAAAATAGAAAACCGTTTTCCCCCCAGGTGCAGTAGTAGAGACACACAGGTGATAACAACCTCCCCCTGCAACTTCTCCTTAGTGAGCTGGCAGATCCCTACTGGGACCAAGTGGAAGGAGCGACCCAGAGTCCTGTTTCCATCCACACAGCATTGTCTTCGACGGGTGCCACGACAACCACATTCCGCGCATTCATCACAACACATATTTTGGGACTTTCTTTGTTGAAGAATAACTCGATAAAATAAACACAATAGAAAAGGGGATGGAAGGGAAAAGGTCATGGTGGACAATAGCCTATTCGATTAGTCAGTGGACTGGACAAGGAAAGGGAAGGGATACCTCCCTTTGGGGACGGTTGCTGAGTGCCCATAGGGAGGCACCCAGAGGAAGATCATGTGAGGGATGTGAAATAGGAACGGAAATAGTAGGAGAGGGGGCAGAATGATGGGGGAATGGAAGGTAAATGGGATTAATGGAGGCAAGGCACAGGAACGAGATTACAATAGTGTGTGAGACAAGCACGCACGCACGCACGCAACGCAACGCACGCGCACACACACGCACACATCCAAAATAGATTGGGAAAGGAGGGTGTTCCCAAAGTTATAATTTTGTTACTAAAAGCAATCCAAATCCAAAATATTTTTTTGTTAATTCTAAATCTCATTGAATAGGCTTACTCGTTTTGTTGCCCAAAAATCAAAATTTGTCTTCCTTATCAATTTCCACGTATTGAAATGCAGTCTATGTGCGTTACACCCACACTGGGTCTGTTTTTACCTACTCCAACCCAGTTATAGAGCTAGTAGGAAAAACTTTGAGAGACTGCGATTTGTATGTTGGGGACATTTTCAACAACAATGAAACCAAGCCAATAAAAACAGTGAAAGCGCATGCTTATCATGACCAACCCAGTCGTCAAACGCAAACCATGGTCGGCTGAGAGCCGCACGACTTGCTCCCGGGGGCTCAGTGATGGTGTGTGGAGTGGCGCAGGAAGGAAGGGGATGGGCAGCCAACGAACAGCTCCATCTCTCTCCATATCCTGCTGATCAGCGTGGTCCCTGCTGAGAGCAGCCCCATGCCACTCTTCAATCAGCCCATACTGAGGCCCATAATGAGATGCGTCAGGAGCAGAGCAAACACAGGAGGGGCACACATGGCACTGGTACAAGGCACTCTGAGGAGGAAGAGGAGGAGGAGGAGGAGGAGAGGCGGAAATAAATGTAGCGGCGTGAGCCAACCGTCCTGTTGCCCCGTAGCGTGCTACCATCTGGGTTAAGGCGTCGCCTCAACCTTTATATTGGCAGTCTTTGAAAGCCAATATAAACGTAAGGGACATCCTGTACACAGGTTTAAAAGGTTTTGGGGTTTTGGGGTTGCGGATGTTAGAGCCATGAACAGAATGTTCCCCAAGCAGGGAAAGAGCATCAGTAATGGATCTCTGAGTGAGTGGAGGTACATCCCTTCGGAGCCAACGTAAAGGAGATTATATGAGTCTACTGGAGACTGTCAATGAAAATTTAAAAGATTCTCATGCCCCCCCCCCTCAACAAGGAGTAGACTTATTTGGAGCAGGGATTCATGCCAGAGGGGGGAGCATAACGGGAATGAAAACCTCCATGTCGACAAATAAATGATTCTGAATGGTTAAATTGTAATTAACGTAAAAATAGGAAATTAATTAATTAATTAATAATAAGTTTGCTAATAAGTAATGCAAAACTTTTGATGAAAGTAGTTCATGCCAAGCACTTAGGGGGAGTAGGTCGGGAGGAGAGGCCGTGTTACCAGTGAAAACTACATTTGAAGGGTTTTACTTGCACTGTATTGATTTTTGAGATTTCTTAGGAGACATTAGCGGGATGTTGATTCATACGTCCACAAACATACCCGCAGGGAAACATAGGCGCTATACACAAACATGACTAACAACTGCTCTGACAGATGCTTTTTAAAGCCACAACAGAGTCCCTGTCCTAATGGCATTTCTGAAGAAGAAAAATAAATCAAGTTGCTTAAAATACACAAGAAATAAACCAACAATTCTCAACAAACTTCCTAAGGAAATCGTCTGTACCACTACCAATAGATTAACATCCAGCGTTTCCCCCAGCACTATCTTGTTAAGGCGGCCGCCTTAACAAG
>JAOSLM010000026.1:13986758-13998488 GCA_025629765.1 Eleginus gracilis | reverse complement strand
CTAGCAACCCTTGACCAAGCAAAATACCAACATTGATCAAAAAGCATGTTCCTTTGTCGTGTTGGGGTGGCTCTTGAACCAACAATATCATTACTTTGTTTCTGCGGTCATATAAACCATGTAGCAGACTTATAGCGCTCGCAAGTTTTGTTCTGTTTGCCAAACCCAATTTAAGGGAAATTCATCCTCCAAATCTTTCCTGCATAAATCCCCCATTGCATTTGAAAAATGGATGCATATGGTGTGGCATTTACGTCTCCATCGTCCAATTATCTTGCAGAGGATTAAATGTCTCCCAAAAGGATCCCAATGTGATCACAACAGGATGCCCTCACCTGTTCTTGAAGGTGCTGAGGCCAGCCGGGACACACTGGACCCGCCACTGTCCGTTCTGGTCAGCGTACAGGAGGAACTTGATGGGGGTGTCCACCTTCAGCTCTTTTTCCAGGGCGAAGAGGTGCTCCTTCCAGGGACACCCACCTTGGGAGAGGATCACCACCTCCCCACTGGGGTCCGCCTGCAGGTTCAACGTTATCAAAGTGTTCAGGCCAGGGCTTGAGCATGTGGCCGAATGATCAAACTTTAAGAATGGTGCATAATGGCAACTCTAGATCCTGCTTTACTGACCAGTGGTTGTGTGCGTGTATGTGTGCATACCTGATGGCGCTCCTTAATGGCCTCCTCCACCACTACACGAGCTGGCAGCCAGGAGTTCTGGAAGAAGTCCAGACGATCCAGAAACTCCCCACCTACGAGCTTCATGGCCTTCTTGAATCCCTCCTGGAAAACACACACGCATAGAGACACACACACACACACACACACAAATACACATAGGATTACTCAAACAGCATAACTTCACCCAAGTTCAAGTGAGGACTAGATTTTTAGAAGCCTGAAAGGTTATGCATTTGAATTTAATGTCCTGCTTCTCAGTCGCGTGACCTTTACTTAATTGTGCTCACTGGCTAGCTAGTAAGTTATTAATGCATATATACAATCTACAGAATTCATTAATTTGAAATAAAATGTCTGAGGTCAACTTGGATCAATGTCAATGTCACTTCAGAGTAAGTCCTCTATTTGAGCAGCACAACCAACCCAAGTAGCCTACAGTGCCATCTTAATGACCCGCCCACCCAGACACTCAAGTACGATCGGACTAGAATTCAGACAGGCTCAATAAACACGATCTGCTCCTGGGTTCCAGCAACAACCAGCCATTCCCTCAATCCCCTCCAAGATCGATGTATACGATAGACAGACACCAATAGGGACGTAAATAAAACACACGCACACACGGACACACACACAATCCACAGGGATCTGATTAAAGTGGAAGTGGTGGGGAGGACAAGTTGCACTCTTCTACGCAGCAGGGAAATTCAAATCTGATTTATTTTTAGAAATAGATAGGAAGTTATAACAATTATCCCTACCTGACCCCAGAGGTGTCCCCTGCTCAGTACATGCAGTTTGCGACAGGGAATAACCTCTTAGATACATTAAGAAAAATGGTTGAATGCTCCATGTATTATAAGAAAACCAAATTCATACATTTGTTTGTTGTTTCTGGAAGTCAGTCCTAAAAAAAGAAAAAAAAAATACTATGGCGGAATAATAAATAAGTTGGAAATGGACAAAACTCAAGAGGCCGTCAGGCCCAAAGCAATCATCCTTAAGCCATCTCGGCCTGTCACATCGTCCTACGTTCGATTCCACCCTGCTGTGACTGCAGGCAGTCGTAGAAGGCCTAGGGCCATTTGAAGATATGTGGAAACCACAGGACAACGAAAAACAAGAGCAAGACTCCACGGTGTATGTTTGAATGGGAAAGTAAAGGACAGAGAAGTAAATGACAACAGGTGTAGTGACTGTGTAGGCAAAAGCTCACCCAGTGCACCCTCCTCAGAGAGACTGTACACAACTGGCGAGCCAATAACATATACACAATCTCGATTCGGGTATATACGATTATAGTCTATTCGTAATTTCGGAATCTGAATACCGTGCGTAATCAGAGAGACTGGAGCTCGCTGTCTCCAGAGAGACCAGTAATACATAGATGTATTACCGATGTATTAATTTGCATACAGTTTAATAGGTTAGCCTTTATTATAGTATACAAGGCTAAAAATATCCTATATTTAATGCAGTTAAGTTAAATGCAGATACTGACCTGAACCGACAATCACCCGACGATGGGTCTGGCTTGACAAACAACATCAGAATTGTTGTCACAGACGCTCCGAACACACACGTAGAAAAAGCAAAGGCTAGGACACCATATCCCATGCCCACAAAAAGTATATAAGAAATGGATACTAATGCACATGGACACATGCCCAAAGCCCCTGAGTACGACATTCAGTTCATATTTGTACACAACCCAACAAACAAACAGAAACTTATTGTTTTGTATGCCCCAGAGCACGCTGGGCTGTTATTTTGGCTTTCTCAAGTCTATCTCGGACACAAAAACAGAACACAAGAAACTCAGATCACACATACAAAAAAAGTGAGGGAACGCAACCTCAAGAGGCCACACCCACCCACCTCGGTGTCCTGGCTCTTGCTGTTCCAGCGTGGGTTGAGGTGTCCCACGCGGGAGCTGAGCGTGCTGCCGACGGCGTAGCGCACCTCGCCGTCGCACTGGGAGATGCCGTTGTCCACTCCGTCCACCTCCTCCACAAAGCTCTCGTACAGCTGCAAGGGAACACGCATCAAGAGGTTACCCTTTGGCCCTGTGCAAATAAGTAGGGGCCTTATAAGGGAGAACTAGACTGGGTACCCCCAGCCCGTTCTGTCGGCGATTTGAATTTGTCCTGGTCTGTAGAGGAGCAATACATTTCTACCTGCTTCCGATCCGCTTTTACGGGAGCCAATCACCAAGCTGGCTTTTCCCCCTGGCGGGCTATTGGCTGATTTAACACAATGACGACAGGGAAACGACGGCAAGCACCCAATTGCGTACAGAGTCATTTGAACTAGTGGATTCAATTCAGCCTCGATGGGAGGTATGTGGAGGGTGGCTGGTTTACACAGCCTCACCTGACCCAGAGTAAGGAGCCCTCTTCTTGTATGTACTTGTATTCTTGTGCGAAATCAGCCAACGTACTTTTGCATTCAAAACTTTTGTTGCTCCTCATTAATTCACCAACATCCACAACAACAACCAATTTTCCAGCCGCTTGCTTTTTATACTTGGCAAGGTTATGTTTGATATCACATTTCGCTTTATTGGGTGAAGACAACTAGTATTGCCAACGACGAGCTCAGATGGTGACGTCATCAAGCACGCTGCTGTTCCAACCGCAGAATGACTGTAATGCGTCCTCCCGGAAGTTTGTAGTCCAACTACCACGCACACAAGTCTGGACCAGGTGTTCTCAGTATTGAGATATGAGTGATGAGACTCTGGGGCATTACACTGCATTGGACAATCAATGCACACAGGATAAACCAGCCATCACAGCACACAAACTCAAGGAGAGCTCGGAAATTTCAGTATTCACCCCCACCTGATCGGCTGTAAACAACTTTCCAACTCTCAAATAAACAGTTTCTTCTATATCCACCGAGTCTTGGTATCGAGGGAGCCCAGAAAAAACACCTTGTGGCGAAGCAGAGCCACTTAGGTGGCATGTGGCAGAGTTGTTACAATTATTTTTATTACAAGGAGATACTAATTACAATTATGGCAAACAATAGATGGGACGGTAAAGGGAACCCATGATGGAATAATTAATTCAACAAGCACACAGGATCGAGACAGACAGAAGGAAAAGCTATCCTAGGTGTGACATACATCACACACACACACACACACACACACACACACACCAATGTTTTCACCTTGTCAAAGAGCACCTCCAGCTGCTGGTTGCCCTCCTCCATCCTGGTGAGCTGGGCCAGGAGCCGCCTGCCGAAGTGAACGTAGACCAGGCCGGCGGAACTCAGCTTGGTCACCCAGGGCTTCTCCGCACACAGGCTATGGAAGCTCTCGCCAAACGTCCTGCAGCCACACAGGAGGGTTTTTTCATTGGAAAACTGTCTGAGTTGTGAGACCGACTCAACACTCACTGCAGTTCCACTGAGAAAGTCTTGTGTAGAAGAGTGAAGAGGTTTATTGTCTTTAAACAGATATGAGTAACATGTATTCATGAATATATGCTGACTGGAAGATTGAAATCTGTTTGTCGTTGTTTTTTCCAGTAAGTTAATAATAATATAATCTTTGACTATGCATCGCTATCAACTCTAGACAAGGTTTGTATAATTCAATAATTTCTACATTAATGTATGAGCCTCCTATATCTGATGGTGTTCTATTGAGGACCACATTTTTTGTTCCCAGCTTTGTTCCAAGCCTATGACGTCAATATAACCCCAGAGCAGAGCGCTTCATAAAAATGGCACGACGCAAACAAAGAAGTAGAGCAAAGACAACAAAAGAGTGGAACAATATTAATTGGCATCTCACACCGTGGGCTTAACCCAAGCTCAATTATCTCCTCACAGAATTGGCTGCTGGTATATGACGCAGATAGAGCAAGACAAATGCCGCCGCAGCAACCAACCAACCAGATGCTGCGACGGTTTCTTCCCATCATGACGATCTATATTTTAGTACTGATTATGTGTGAAGAGTATTACTAGCTAGTAAGAGCTCTGCAGCCAACAATGTTTAGTGCAGCTACCAGCTATTCTGCATGCATCATCTGAGGTTAATATTCAGAGGAACTGGAGGGAGAATGGCTTATAATTGATGACAAGAGTGTATGGCATCATGATCTATGATGGATATAATTGAATGTATGTGCAGTGAGTTTCTGTTTTCAAAACAGGAAACTAATGCCTTATGCATGTGTAATCATACTTGGGTCAACACAGGCCAAAATCGGAGTAAATAATGTGTTTTCTATGATAGCAAGAGGGCTTGATGATGAATTCATCTTTGAAGTGGGAGGTTGTTGCTAGTTGCAGTGTGCTCCACCTTCAATTGATTTAATCAGGATGTTCGGGTTTCACAGCACAGAGGAAAAGCTCCACACTGACCAATGAATTGGAGACATGCTTAAGGGGTCCTGGACTAATCAACCATTAGGCAGCTGATTGGCTGAGCAGAGACATCTCTCAGCACTGAATATGCGGAGATGGCCGTGGACTGAGGCGGAGCGGAGGAGAACAAATGCGGTGACGGGTGATTTGATGAGACGGGGGTGAATATATAGACGCAGCCATCCGAGTGTGTGAGATCCTGCTGGAAGAGCACCACTGGCATGTTAAAAAGCCTAATGGCCTCCAGGTCATTGGAGGATGAGTGGCATTAAGCATTTGATAGAGAGCCAGGGAACAAGTTGTGGGGAGAGATTTTTTTATGCACAAACTCTTCAATGAAAAGACAGGGACGGTTCCCTTGCAGCAACAAGTGCCGGAGTCACTAAGTGCTGAGTCTGGTGGTGCTGTGTTTCAATCCTGATTCTCTTCGTGCCTATATAATACGCTGCCACGCTAACACAAATGATACGCAAATTATTTAAAATGATCTGTATGCAATGGTTTCTGTCAATTTATAAATTAAAATACTAATACCCTTTGTTTTGAGAATGAACCCAATAGAAAATGGGTAAAAAACGGTGACATCCTGATGTCAATGTCCGTTGCATTTCCAACACCCCACAATCAACCTGTCATACGCTCTGTCTGACTCATAGTCCCCACCATGAACACCTCCAAGGACCTGGACATGTGAGTGGCAGTCACATGTAGCAGCAGCCTCCCTGCCCATGTCATCTGACAGCAGGAGGTTTCCTTTAAAGGGAGTGCTAATTACTGCAAACCGCCTGCCGGGCAGCAAGCCACAGGGATATCTTCATCTCCACCACGGATCACTGTACAGGAAATCTCTAATTGCCGCCAGGGACATTAAGCTGACAAGACACCTGGAAAGCACTGATTATTCAACATGACGAGGTGTCATCAAGTGGAAGGGAAAGGAACACCATGTTGGGCGGGGCGTTTAGGCAATCTCTGCCCCTGTCACGCGATAAAGGCTTTCAAAAAGACTTTTCCAGTGCACTCTGAATAACTTAGCGCCATTTACTATTAAACAGGCCTGTCTGGAGACAGGCTGTCTCTCTTTTAGACAAGAGGCAGGGGAAAAAAAGACAGCCAGAGAATGTGTTTTGTTCCAGGATGAAAATATGTTCAGTTCCAACAATAGAATGGAACTCATGAAGAATAACCGTGTGTGTAATGTTGGCAGGTCTATTACGATTAATTGAATAAATCAGACTAGTCTAGGAGACACTAAGCTGTCAGATAACTAGGAGTACTGTACGCGTGATGAAAAAAAATATGAATAGTCTTATTTATTTATTTATTTTACCAAAACTGCAGGAACCATCCCCGTCATCGCCAAACTCCATTCAACATCAATGGCCAGCTACTTGTGTTCGATTCACCAAAGATGTGTTGTGTTTGTGTTGGGCATCAGTACCTCTGATGATGGTCATAGAGATGCTTCTTTGGGTCGAACTCTCCTCCTACGTCCACAACTATATCACACTTGGCCAGCTCCGCGGGGTCCCTGGTCCGAATGATCTCTGCATCCTATACATTAAGAAAGAATACTTTCTGTATCGATGTAACTGTTGTAAATACAAATGCATCCTATACTGCTTTTGAACACGTCTATTAGCAAGTACCCTTGCTGTCATATGCAATGTGAAACATTGTAGCATTTCTATATTTTAAAACAAAAAAGGTGAGGCCTAGTAAATATACGTCTACTTAACTAGAAATATTTAATGAGTTTCATATCAGAATAAACGCTGCTTGAGGGCATAGTAGCAACCTGCACATTGATGACATTTGCCCTGTAACTGTTATTACCGTTACACACACATACATGCACAAATCCATTTTCTGTAATAACTCTCCCTCCTGTAAAACGGCATACCTTATATTCGGGAAGCTGACGAAGAATGAAACAGGCAAGTACTTCATCACAGTGGAAAGTTCCATTGTGAGTGCCAATCTTCTTAGAAGACATGCTGTCGGTGCAAAGACGCTTGGCTTGACTTGACATGTACTTCGTTCTTGTACGAGTGTTGTCTACAGAGTAAAAAATATTAACATTTACTTTTGAAAGAGGAATAAGCGTTCTGGATTTACTGAGATTTATTGGAGCCTTAAATCTGATGAGATTAACTGCTATCATAAATGCATGCATGGAAAGAGAAAAGACACACGACCAAAGCGGGGACGTATTATCAGTCGGACCGGATGTAGGTTCCACTGGGTTCGAGCGTTTCTCACCATGGGACAGGCCGTGAATACGGGCGTAGATTATAATGTTTTTGTTTAAAACTTTTTCACAGCATACATTTTAGACAAAATATATGGTAAAGACGTTTATTTTAGTAAAGAAACATGTGATACCTTATTTGGCTTAAGCGTTACAATTCGAAAGCAAGACATATCTTACATTGCCATCTAGCGGTTTGCGAAGGTCATCACAGCAATAGGATAGATTTGGGCATTGTAAAATGTATTAGTCATTGTTTGCTATGGTTTTGTTCAAATAAATGAATTAGTACATTCATAAATAAGAATATGCACATTATTATAAAATGTTCAACCTGTACATATATAGACTTGAGATTATAATAATATATTTACAAATACAAATACAAATATATGTATATATATATATATATATATATATATATATATACAGCGCCTAAATCTAGCGCCTCAATCGTATGACCTATATCTATTTATATATCCATGAGATCAGCACAAGGAAAACCTGGCTAACTCTCACAACTCTCGTCCTCGAGCTTTGTTGGTGTGGTAATTGGCCAGATGGGACCCCTTCCAGCAGCACCCCAAGAGAAAGGGACATATGAGGACGATCTCCTGATTTCAAGTGGAAAGAAATTCGTGCCTTTTATGAAGTAACACTGCAATAGAAAATATACAAGGAAGGAATATATCCAAACCCAATCTTGAGCCTGCAGTAGGTAGGTGTTTCCCCTATAGCTGCCATTGTAGTTTTAGCTGTAGTTTTAGTTTTATTTACATCTCAACATATCAAAATATCAACACCCTACACTACGCGCGGGTCTGTTTGTATGTAGTAGGGGTTTGCATCTGTGTTCCAGTATAGTAGTGTGCTTACCTTTGTGTGTTGTTTTCAGCTTGGAAACAAATGCATTATTGTTCGTTGATATGTAGCAAGAACTCTCAATTCTAAAATATATATTTATTATTCCGATTTGTCAACCAAAGCCGCAACACATGAACATCAACGATTATACGTTGGATGGCAGTCCAATGTCATAGTGGCATAGCAGTGTGGAATGTTATCCGCCAGGGGGCATCGTTTTTCATATTTACTAGGCCTATTCGCTATCCACTCCATCACGACGGATGACGCTCCAGCGTAATTGAATCAGTATGTGGATTGTGAGCGCCAGTCCCTTGGTTGGATAGGGGATAGAGTTTCTTTATAAACTCCGTATAATATTTGAAAGGCCTCACTTCGGCCACTGCAGTCGTCCATGGAAAGTTGTAACCTTACATTTCGGTTTCTCAGTTCCATCAAGGCACGTTACAATACACTTTTTTGACAGTTGATTCACTAATCACTAATTGTACATTTTCTTAAATAATTATTCCACTCGTGGATTGTTTTGTCATGTATGCCTACTTTGTTTAAAAAAAGAACGGCATGCCTTGTAGCTCTGGTTCAGCACCATGGACAGTTACTGAACATGGCAACATAGATAGATATATTTAGTAGGCCTATATATACAATACAATAATACAATATTTTTTTATATGTGTATATTGGTCATGTTTATCTCTGGTTAACTGATTTGTCTTGCTGTGTAGTTCACATCCTGAGAAACTAAATATCAACCCTAATATAGAGTGCAGATGGGTGTGATGCAGAATAATTAACATCTCTATTTCATCTAAATTAATGACTCTTGATTTGTGTAATAGGGAGAACCAATTAAATGTTTAATTACCATTACAATTCATCATTGTGGACAAGCCATCCAGAATAGGTTTTTCGTCTATATCCCCTCTCATTAAAGAGGATAGGCCCATATTAGCAAAAATAGATATGTTTACGTATATTTACTTTATGTAGCTGAATAAACATAGTTATAAATAGATAGATAGTCATAAATGAACTATCTACATACAGAAAAAGGATTAGGATAGAGAGTAGTAAGCCTATAGCCTATTTTTTTTTGCATAATGCAGAGAAGCACACCATAGACTTTAGTTTGACAGTTGGTTGACTTGAGGAGTACAATATAGGACTCACTCTGGGATACAAGTCAGGTTTGTTCTTTCCCAAAAATGAAATGACTCATCGTCACAGGGAACATGAAGTAAACAACAAAGAAAAAAAAAGGCAAAAACAAATCCTGCTCATTGGCCAGCTCCATTGCTTTGCTGACCACTGAGCAACGCGTCCGTTGAAGAGTTCTCTCGTTATTGGCCGGTCAGAGACCACATGGTAGCGTTGTCGTATGAGGTGACCGGGAAAACGTCATAGAGCCCTGCCATTTTTTTTTTCTCTCACTCTCTCTGGTTACTTCCGGATTTTCACAAAACGATAAAGGGAAATCTAATTTTCCACGTTGGTCTGACAGGGAAGGCAGCCGTGACTTGAGATCCACCAGTCGATGGGTTTTGCACGGGGATAGAGGGTCTCACATCTCTCAGGTCTCAGTTTCAGCACCGCAGCAGCCTTCTGGGATCGATGGACGACTCTCCACATGTATTCATGTTTAAAGAGGACACACTGTACAAACTGAAAAAAAAGAAGAATTGTACATCAAATCAAATATTGTTATCAGACCTGTGTAGCCTAAATATGGATCTAACATATTGTTATTGAACATTCATGTATCATTTATAAATTCATTCTTCCTGCATTTGACTGTTGAGTCCCAAATAGCATCTGTCGTATACATGTACAAGATGTCAGGAGATAAATCTTAACAAATACCTTTAGCAGACACACAGCACTGCTCATTACAACATAACAGAATTAAGATTGAGATTCAGGATGGAAAAATGAGGACCTTCACTTCAATCTATTTGAAGTCATTAACATAGTCATTAACTTAGCCTATACCAGCTGTTATGTATCCACACACCACTCCAGGGAAAGAAAGGAAATATTTGCTAATTCAATAACGGTATTGAACATAGTTAACACATACTATTTATTGAGTTGCCTTGAAGAGTGCAGTGTAACTAGATGTAATGCCACTAATTGCATGGCTTGTATCATCCTAATGGAAACTGTATCATGTATCAAGACATTTCATTGGTTCAACCAAGGAATATGGCAATGGATTCTTCTTGGCCTCAATAAATTATTGATGTGTCTGACGCGGTGTCACACAGCACATTCATATTCATTAAATATGAACCAGAGGAAGGGAACATTACAGTCTATGAAGAGAATAAGAACAGCATGAGGCGACGGCTAAAATAACCCACCAAGGTGTGTGTGTGTGTGTGTGTGTGTTTGTGTGTGTGTGCATGTGAGATATGTGTGTGTGTGCCTGTGTGTGTCCATGCATGTGTGTGTCTGTTCTCCATTAGAATTCAGAGTGTGTGCCCCCATCGTGAGTCACTCCCCAGCATCTCGCTGCAGTTAACGCCTCTGACTTCCCACCGGCCAACCAAGGATTCTGTTTCTACGGCAACACGCCTCAGTCACCACCCCCTTCACATCCTTAGCATTGCCCAGCGTCCCCTCCCTCTCTTTTACTCCCTCCGCCCCTCCCTCCCCTTTTGAAACTCCAACCCCTTCCCAGCATACACCATGTGACTTTCCGGAAGGCTCCGTGCTCAGCCCTTTATTGAGATTAACCCCTTGCAATCCCTGTAGGCCGGCTGCTCTCTCTCTCTCTCTCTCTCTCTCCCCCCCCTATAGAGGCTTCAAAAGGAAACACAGTGGAATCTCTAATCTCGGCTGAACATCAAAGAAGCCGAATGTCACATTAGCATATTTAAGAACAGCGATGAATTGTACCAACGAGCCATTCTAATTCGTTGATACTCTCGTGGGGCCCTTTCAAACTGTCAGACTATAGGATAGATAGACTTGTCCTCTTTGATATAAATTGGAAGAAACATTGACAAAATGAAGTTAATTTACTGCCTGATTTATACAGAACATAAGGGATACGGGATGGAATGAATTCAATATTATCATTTATTATCTTGGTATTGTCGTTATCAAAGAGGAGATACTGACTCCTCATGACACACAGTTATTTTGGTCTAAATGAATTAGGATGAGAAGATATGCCATTATAATACTCAAAATATGAGTTGGAACTGTTAAAGAATAGGAAAACTAGTTTTACCATGGCTTAAATTTCCATATGACTCTCAGTTGGACTGCTATCATCATAAAATAATCAAACAATCATTTTGTAATTCACAAATATGTACTTTAAATGTCAACATTATGCCAATTATCCCAAACCACATCATGCTTATTATCAAAAGTCTCTCCAGCCCTGCCCTTTTCTTTAAATTCCTTGAGCACTTTGGCGCTGCAGCTTTTAAGAATGGAAAGATGAACCTCAACTTCCAGTGATGATCTCACCTGGTAGGCAGACCACACACACACACACACACACACACACACACACACACACACACACACACACACACACA
>JAOSLM010000026.1:13865798-13878571 GCA_025629765.1 Eleginus gracilis | reverse complement strand
AATTTTGTCCAAGACGTGACGTCATGTTCAGTCACTGAGAAAATTAATACTAATTATTAATACTTTAATTAGGTCTGCACAAATAAATAGGAGTCCTACACACAATCATTATTCACCCATCCCCCTGTTAGTTGAAACTGTTGAAGTATCTATAGCTTCATAGGACAAGGCTGCTCCCCGCTAATTCCTTCTGCTTTATGTGAAACTAATTGGCTACTCTGAATGGAATATGAGCAAGCGAGAGCTATAAATTATAATTACTAAAATAATTATGTGTCTCACAATATAACCCAAGCATTACGTAACGATTGCAGCCACAGTATTTTCATTTCTACATAATTCCAACAATATGAAGCAAAACGAGGCCTTCCTAAAAGCTAGTCTTTATAACAGCAGTCCGCTATAGCTGGACCCCCGCGTGTAGTGTGGGTCAAGCCGTTGAGAGCACTTCTTTCATGAGCTCGGTTTCACAAAGATATTTTACACAGTTGGTTTGAGAAATAGCTAAACTATTTGATTTTTAACTAGCTATACAGTTGGTTTAATAAATAGCTATACTGTTTGATTCATAACTATCTACACAGTTGGTTTGATAACTAGCTACACATTTGGTTTGTTAACTACAGACTCGTAGCTATAGCTCACTCAAAAGCTGTGTGCAAGGTTAGGTTGAATAGATGGTACACTAACAGAGCCTGTTGTCACATAGTGATAACAAAACATTTATTTATCTTTTTGGTTGAGCCTGTTGCAGACCATACATTTATATGGGCCATACAGACTGCACTTGGGCAACTCGCCTGGCTCAGTGTTGGGTTTTAAGACGCTTGGGGCTGATGGATTAAATTATCTTCACCTGCTCCTAAGCCTCGCGTGGACTGTGATGAAGGTTTCTGTCGGCCTAGTAAACATGAGCAATCCTTTCAGAACGACACCACTCTGTCTGGAGCTGCTGAGGGTAAGCTGCACGTCAGCAGCCCAAATAAAGCCCTGGCTTTCAATAGGAGTTTCAAATTGTTTTTAATTAAATTGTATTTTTTCCTATTCATTCACTCGATAATGACGTTGCTGAAGAGAATTAATTATTATTTTTCTTAGAATAGAATCTGAAAAACGTCACGGAAAGGAAATAAATGCCTCTAAAAAAGCCATTATTAAGTTCAGTGTTACGCTCATAGGCAGTTGCCTGCACTATTAAATGGTTAGCAATTATTCATGTACCCTGTAGTCTGTCTGAAACAATAGCCTGGCATCTCAATCTGAGTTAATGGGTTGTGTTTACAGCAGGCATTGTTTTAACAGTTCTTTGTTTAACATCACACAGCCGATAAATACTCCTTCTGACTGTTAGCCTAATGAGCCATCTGTTTCTGTTGAATATCACTGGTCTGTGTGTTTTTAAGTACTTTTGAAGTATATTGTTTTCTTAAGCATGTGATCCTACTCTGCTTATTGGGCTCATTTCATGTATTTACATTTCAAAAGCCCATTCAGTAATATGTTTATGTCATCATATGCATTTGTTTATTTGTTTACTCATCATAGTGGAGTATATGATTTTCTATAGGCCTACCATGTGGAGGCTAACGTTGACCTCATCCACCAATGGGCCATACAATGCCTATAGTATCTATACAACCTGACCTGGATTACATAATTGATTTCTTAGTGTCCTTGCTCTCCTTACTCACCCTTTACTCTGGTCGTTTGTCTCTCTTCTAGCGGAGTCCATGAGTGTGACGTCCACTCCCAGTGGCCGGGTCAGCCTGCAGGCTGGATCTCCGCTCACCCTCACCTGCCAGGTGTCCGGGTTGCCCAGCGGAGGGACCTCCGGCCTGCTTGTCCAGTGGCTGAAGCGGGGGTCTCTCACTGGCGATGCAGTGACTGCTGGAGCAGGTGGAGTTGAGGTACGTTTAATTTGGTGGTGTCAATAAAATTCTTGTGTGTGTGTGTGGAGGGTTTGCTGCAGTTTAATCAGCCATTTTTTTATTTGCTGAGATCTTGTAATTGTAATCATTTTGACATTGATAAAACTCTATTTAGTGGACCTGTCAATTTGTGGACGTGCATATATTAGGTCTGAACGATTAATCGATTTCAAACCGACATGATGTAATAGAGCGCGATGTGCAAATCTTTTACAATTCAATAGTTAAATAAAGATGTTATAATATCAATTCATGCATCAATTAATCTAAACACATAGGCCTAGCCTAAAGGAAAGAGCAGTTTATATGTTGACTGCTTCCAATGTTGTGTTGGTCATACTGTAGAATGATTAATTGCTTGTTTAGTTAATAGTATGAAGGAAATTGAAAAAGAATACATACTAAATCGCTAAATATTGGTCGAAATAATTGCATTTAAATGATTTCCCCAAATCGTTTAGCCCTCATGTACATTCAAGACGCAGAGATCAGCTGACCTCATGTGTCTCCGCTCTCTCAGGTGGAGGTGGCCCGCATGAGCCCGGACGGGGCGGTCAGCTGGGGGGACGATCTGAGCCGGGGCACCGGGGGGGCTCTGGAGATGGTGACAGAGGGCAGCTACGCCCTGAGGCTCTTCTCCGCCCGCCCCTCGGACTCCGGCGTGTACCGCTGCTCCGTGAGCGTCTACGCCGGCCGCAAGAACCCCGCCCCCTCGGCGCCCGCCACCTTCTCACAGAGGTCAGAGGGCGTCAGCGTCAACCTCAAGACCAAAGGTAAAAGATAGCACACATTGCGTATGACAGTTTGACAGACAAGAGTCCCCCCACTCACCAAAAGAGTTGATGTTCACCAATATAAGCAATTTGAGCACCTTCGGCTCTTCGTCAGGGCAAGGATGGCAACTTTGTCCTTGCGTAGCGTGTGTGGACTCTTTCACACGTATTACTTCACTTGTCCGACACCTGCATTCAATTGGTTGTGTGAGTATTCATATCCCCATCTACAAAGTTGGACACGCAGACCGACACACAGACCCACATAAGGTAGCAGGTTGTGTAGATCTTCCGTTCCGGTTCTCGTTCTGAGTCTACAGTAATATAACCCCTTGATGGGAAAGAGCTTGCACTTGCTGTGATGGTTAGGCGTTTTATATATTCATTTATTTTCCTTTCAAATCCTCCTCAGCCTGATTACTGTTGCTCTTTGTCAAATGCTTTGAGTCGGAATGACTGAAGCATTAAAAGTCAAAGTCGGTTGGGTTTCCTGTTGTAAATTGAGCCGGCATATCCGCTCCCAAGTGTCCTCATTATATTAGGTTTCCTCTCTCTGCAGAAGTGCTGGTGTCGGCCGTGGCCCAGCTCCCGCGCGGCCCGCTGCTAAAACGCGGCAGCACAGTCACCCTCCTCTGCAACGTTACCGTGACGACCACGGGCCCCGCCCAGGTGCAGGTCCTGTGGCTGCGGCGACCGATCCCGGAGCTACTCATCACCAAAGGGGACCCGGCGGATCCCACCGCCCTGCTCCCCGTGGAGCCCCCCAGCCCAGTGGCTGCCCTGACCTATGAGGGCATGGCCCAGCTCTTCACCAACGGCAGTGAGGTGAGCGTGGACCGCGTGTCCGCCATCACCTACAGGTTGAGGGTCCACGCCGCCTCGCTGGAGGACCAGGGGCTGTACGTGTGCCAGGCGGAGGTGTGGGGGCAGGACCCCCACGGAGGGTGGTACAACACCCAGGCTAAAGACGAGTCACCCGCTGTCACGGTTTACCTGTATGCCCGAGGTGAGTGCGTGTCATAATGATGATGTCTTTGTGGTCATTTTTTTAAATAATTGATTGTAGCTTGTCTGATTTCATCAGACACCAAGAATTCCTTGGTGTACTTTTTTTATGAATTACTTTCTCCCTTCTGTTTCCAGCGGCTGATCTTCTACTGATACCACTGGTTATCGGAGTGTCGTCTGCCCTGTTTGTGGGCATCGTCATCATCTCCACGGTAACCTGCTGTTTCATGAAGCGACTCGCCAGGCAGCGGCCTGTGAAATAGGTGACGCATACGACTGCCTGTGCAAAAGAAATGACGCATTTTCTGGAGCCAAGACTTTTTGGCTCCTGTGGGGGCAAAGGAAAGTGATGCAAGGGACACATTGTGTATAGGATGACAAAGACATTTTTGAGAATTTATTGAATTTGTGGAAATAGTGAATGTCTTCATGTGGCGCTGTCAGTTGAACAAGGTACTAAATTGCATGGAAAGTAAAACAATTATCAATGGATAAAGAGAACAAGAAAACACCCAGAGTCAAAAGTGGTAACAGGTTGATTTCTGCTTACACATGCTAAACAGTGACTTGAAAAATATTGGGTGTCAGGGATTTATAACAATTTTCACATTATTGGTGTTTTTTCTCTGAACCGTTGATATTGAATGTGAACCGCATGTTATTTCAGTACAGTACCAACATGTCTGAATGGTACTTGGGTGCATTTAATCCGCCCGTTCAGCCCCTGGCAGACAGTTGCATGGAGGCTAATGCGAGCAGGACAGCTTTCTCGAAAGCCTGGTCAGGACAGGGACATTCCACTGCCAGCACTGCGCTGCATATAAACACAGGCTTAGGTCTGACTAAATAATGAAGGAGCTGTTCAGAGAGTCACTTGAATGACGATTTTGTAAAAAACATTCCCTGCCACTAGGGCCAAAGGCTGGAGTTAATTTTCTTTACTTGCTTGTTCGATTTATGAAATGTATATGATGCACTGCTGTGAGATATTGAAATACAGACGTTTATTTTTCATGTACAAAACTCAAGACCCTACACTGAAGTTGCCATATTATTCTCTTAGAGAAGAGGTTTTAATGTTCTTAACTTTCACAGCACTTGGACCAAATTTGGACACATGCCATGTCTCTTGTTCTTGTGAAGTGACCGAGACAGAGCAAAAAAGAAAAGAGGGAAATGCAGTGAAACTGAGTTCCGGAGCTGTAGCACTAAACAGATAAGAGCATTAGTGTTTTGTTGTAGTGCGAGTACGTCGTCTTAGTAACTTGGTTAGGAGGAGTCATAACCGACTGATGACTGGTCACAGTTCAGTGTGGCTTGCCGTAATAGGCTGCATCACGTCACCATCATGCGCTCTAGCTGGGCGTCACTCAGTGCCAAGACCCGTCACTGCTCTGTGCTGGGACCTGTCCCATGAAGAGATACAGTGTTGTGTTGGAACACTTAATGGTTCTGTTTACTCCCAATTTGTTCAGTTAAGTTGAAGTGTGAAGTTTGTCTCTGTTCAAGGGGAATTCCTTTAAAAGACGCCTGGTCTCCCTCTCTTTTTCTATTGGTTTGTAAGGGTCCTTTCATAGGTCTCTCTACCCTGCCTAACCTCTCTAAGGCCTGACAATATTCCAAATGTTATTAATGAACATTGAGATCAAATCAGACCACCGCTTGCTGCCAGGGACGCTCTTGGATAAACCAGTCAAAGCTGATTTGCAACACGCACGCACACGCATACACACAGCAGTGCCAGATTTGGTACTGGCTGATATTTTTGTTATGGAAGTAACTAGACTATGTGAAAATACACTGATCCCTAATCCCAGTGGTTCTTGTCTCACTGTGCCCATCCCCCATTCTTCCGCTGTATTACTGTTGGGAGTTTCTCATTAAGCCTCTGTCCCCATGTGAACGTAGCTGCCACACCCACTCGACATTCTCCTGTATTTAGTTGCACTAAGTCACGTTACAAGGTCATCACATGTTTGCTGTACACATTTGTTGTGCTCTGTTTAAAAGGCTAGTAACCACTAATGAATGTGTTGTTTCGCTTTTTACCACTTTTATTTTGTTTGTTTTGCAGTCATTAACAAATGCAGTTCATGGTTGTATTGAGTTTGTTACTTATGGTGCTGTGGCAATAAGCTGCCATTTAATATTCAAATAAAAAATATCCAAGCGTAAAACAAAATATTGTGTTGATGCGTTTGTTTTGTTTGATGGTCTTTTAAGTGCAGACTACAATGTAGTTAATAATAAATAAATAATGCATCAACATCGAGGGAATGGTTGGAGTTATTCACATACAACTCCATTGAGATCATTAATTCATTAATATATATCGCGTCTTTATAGGAGGTCCATTTGTCAATATTAACGTAAAACGTTGTAAACCTACGAAAGCGTTCTCTGGAATTCTTGGAATTTGCGGAATTAGTATTCGTTCGATTTTAGTTTATCACAAATCAACAATTATTGTGGCTATTGGTTTATGACGCAGTGGCCGCTCGATCGACAGTCTGAACTCCGGGAAGCAGGTAGGCAACAAGATCCCTCGGGGAATAGTAATGTTTGCTATATTTATTGGCTATTTAAGCGCAACCATTTTAATTAAAATCCATGCTGGGGTACATAAATTACCTACCTACCGGAACTTTCTCCTAAGCACTCGCACCTGCACCTCATTAGTTAATATCACAGTTTTTCCAGTTCAATTTCGTCTTCGCAGTAATTTAGCATTGTTTGAGTAGACATCATTTTTTTCACGGTCCCATAAGTGTTTATTCACGACTTTGTTTCTGGCAAGCCGTGATTAAAACGAGTGTCAGAACTACCCCATGCCTACGGAGTCTTGTATGGACTTCAAAGAACAAAACTAGTCAATATAAAAGCCATACAACAATCTGAACATCAAAGATTAATTAATATTAATTAATTAATACATTAATATTCACGATGTCTTTTGCTGTGTGTGTGTGTGTGGGGGGGGGGGGGGTGTCAGTACTGCACAGTGTGCTAGGCCTACTTTAATATACAATACGATAATACATTGTTGTCAGTCAAGTAAGAAATTTAATAGCACCACAGCAGCTCCATTGGCAATATCATGAAAATCAAAGTAATATACATTTAACCTCACAATTCTTACAAATCCTATTCACTGTTCAGGACAAGGTTTGGGTCGGAGACAATGCTGATGGCTAGCCATAACATGCTCTTATGGTATGCTGATTCTTCACAGTTTCTCAAGAGGTTGGCGTGTCGCCAAGCTCCGGAGAAGACATGGCCTACAAAAAAACATCGGGTGCTTGCTGCCGTGAACCAAACTCGGCTGACATAGAAGGCAATGAAGTGTGTAATAACCCTCCTTACCTGGAGCTTGGGGGGCGAGGCCAGCAGAGGGGCCAGACTACCGTGTTTCTGGAGGGAGTCCTGCAGAGGACCAAGCAGCTCGCAGAGGTCCTGGAATGGCTGACTGCCACACGTAGGTTATGTACTCAAACTAGCGGTTCCAGTAAAAAGCCTTTATTATTTGACCACTGGCCATAGTATGCATAAAGTACCACTTCTATATATATACAGTGTATGTATGTATTTATATAACAATTCATGTCCTAGGTAAAATTTGAATACATTTAATAAGAGGTCCTTTAAAAATATGAGTTTGAAATTGTTTAAATTTATATTGTTTCTATAAGCACAATGAAATACAGCAATTGTACACATAATGGATATCTAGCTAGCAAACAAAGTGTCAAAAACATCATAAGGAGAAACAAACTGGCCTGCTTGGCCTGACATTAATATTAATATACTAACATTATCTGAAGGGTTAGCATGCCAAATGAACATCTCCTCTATTTCTATTTTGTAAAGCCTCAGAATGAATCGCTCCAAGGCCATCTTTGGAATGGCCTTGGAGGGGAAAGGTAGGCATTCATCTCCCCTGAAGCGCCCCGCTGACGGTTTTCCTTGTAAATCCAGGATTAATAAGACGGTTGCGGCTTTTTCTTCATTTTCTTTCCTATCGTGCGTCTCATTATCTTGGTGCTTCAGGTGTCTGTGCGGTGTGTCCTCACCCACCGATCTTTGTACAGAACAATCCATACGGAGCCTGAAGGAGAAGGGTGAGGCCACTGGGGAGGATGTCACCTCCACGTCTATCAGCAACACCAAAAACAATTTAGAGAAATCCCTGACTGACGTGGAAAGCTGCATTCAAGATTTGGATTTCATCTGCGGCCGACTTTTTAATGTTGAAGTCACAGGGACAAAGCTAGATGAAACTGGTGAGTGTGATGGGAGCAGTTCCACCATTATACCATTTGTTTTATCATTACGAGGTCCAATACTCTCAGCATCCTTAGTATCACATCTGTGTCTATTTGCATCTTGTTATTTGTTACACTAAAAACAAACTCTCAATTATGTTACATACTGTTTCTGCATCTACCTTGCACACTGTGAAATACGTTCTATTTATAAATAATTTATTGAGCATTTTGTGTAAATGTATTGTGCTATACACAGTCTTGTGTTTGAGTTTGCCAAAACATAACACTACGTCTACACACACTGTTTGTAGCTCTAAACATAAGTGGGGACTGGATGTGGTGGAGGGAGAAGACGATGGATGCTAAAACAGTCAAATGCATCCAATTCCACCAACCCCCGTCTGTGGAAGACATCTTGAATGACCCATGTCTGGCTATTAAATCGTCTAGTGAGCTCTCCTTCATGCTGCAAGACATTGTCAATTCAATGGACTTAAACAAACCAATGAAGACTGCTTTCAAGTTTGCCAAGGTAAACCTTCGTTTTTTTGAAGAATTGAAAGTCCCCTTTTCCTTTGATATGTAACTGATGTACTAAATGATAAGGTATTATCGACAGGGCCTTGCAACGACCTCCCAGACCATAAACCCTAGATTTAAACCAGGTATCTTGGACATCGTACAAGTTCATTAAGCTGTGTTACGTCTTACTGTACACACTACTATGTTGTTCCAGCTCGGCCTTCACAATTTGAACCAGGCTCTTCAGGAACGTACCATGGAATCCAGGCGTCGTCAGGCCGAGGTGGAGGAGCTGAGGAGGGCCGACTGCCGCTTGGAAATGGCTCAGCTAAACATAACATTTCTAGCCTCAAAGCTCAAGCTATCTGCCATGGAGGAGGAATTGTCATCTTGCAAAGGGCAGAACCTTGCTCTTTTATCAGAAATCCAAAAAATGGAGCAAAATTGCATAACCACACATCAACAGAAGCCTTTGCCCGAGGTCTTTCCACAAACAATTTGGGATGTTTCATCTTCCAAGCCTAGGCCTAGGCTACCGCCATCCCCTCGTAAATCACTGAGCCAGACTGCCGAGATGGCCCAAGACATGGCGGTCGTGGAGGAGGAGGTGGTTCATGAAGAAAGAAGAACTGCGAAAGAGCAATCCATCATAGATCAGCTGGAGAAGAAGTGCGCAAACCTCCTCCAGGAGTTCCAGAATTCAGTGTTTAAAATGATTGATAAATGCAGGAAGAGCGGTGGGATGGACAACAAGGCCCTCGATCTGGTTCAGGTCCACAGCGTCCTCCAGTCCATCATCAAAAACTCTTTCCGAGAACTGGTCTATCATCTGGATGACATGGTAACAGAAAATATTTTGACAGAATACTCAAACAACTCCGAGACAGAATACTCAAACAACTCCGAGACAGAATACTCAAACAACTCCGAGACAGAATACTCAAACAACTCCGGGACGTCTCCGGGTTACCTGCTGAATGATCTGAGTGAAGGCCTAAAGCAGGACAAGTGGTCTATGGAAGAGGCAAGCCATACCATTGATGACTTATCCAGACCAAAGCAACAAAGTCAATCTGTTCGCCATGCCCTGGCTGCTGTGGTGACTCAGCTGAGGAACATTAACGACAACGGCAAGAAGCAGATATGTAAAATGCCTGTAACACCAGAAAGTATGATGGATGTGCCCAGCAAGATGATCTTCCGGGATATAGATAAGAGTATAGATAAGAAAAAGTCCAGTCCCTTTCTAATGGCTATTGGAAAATCTTCAAAGATGTCTGACAACAAGGCCAGGGAAGTGGGGGAGGAGAAAGTGGACCATTTGAGCCGCTACATTAAGGAGATGGCGGCCATAGCGGAGGAGCTGAGGAAGGAGGAGATAGCGCTTCAGGGGAGGAAGGACCTAATTTGGGTCCTCCTCGTCGACTCACAGAGGACCAACCTGAGACTCCTCTCACAGGTGGTGAACATTGGAGGCATCTCGGGCAACCTGTATAACCTGAGCAAAGACCTCATCATGGATGCTCTTTGTAGCATTGAGCAGAGGATGGCTTGTCTCTGTCGCAGGTTCATAAGAGGCAGAGCTCTGAGAGACCTCAGGTAGGCAGCTGGTTTTTACTTAATCTCACAAATCAGACTTCAGATAGATTATCTAAAACACAGGTAAAAGGCTTTCAGTTTGCGGTTTCTGTCCCAGGCTCTGTGCTGTCTCCCTCCAGAAGTCATGCTTTTTTTTTACAACAAGAATGTTCTTATTGTTGTACAGAAAGCAGCTGAATGCCAGATTTATTCGGGCTAAGGACTTAGAGGATGGGCGTTCTTTAAGGTGCTTGTACTCAGCCTTCCAGAAGCTGGATACTTATGAGTCAAACGTGTTGGTACGATGGCACAAGAGACAAGTTTCCATCGATCGCAAGCGTTCCACCTGCATAGCAGAGATCCGTTACTTATTTTGTCAGGTTAGTACAGAGTGTAACTCATGCACACGCAATAACATGAGCACATACTACTCATTCCAACAACACTTTTGATCATTTGTAAATATGAGATGACAACCATTGACATTTTTTTGTTCATTAATACAGTAGTGCAGAACACTAAATAGGCAACATGTTTATTAGTTTTTAACAGTAGTTCAACTCACATCCATGACAACTATTCACAAATAACAACCAAAGCCAAAAAAGGCAAGAGGCATGTGGCATGTTTTACAATACCTGTCATCATAGATGACAGGTATTCTCATACACCAACCTGTCAATCACAGGGACATCACCACAAATGAGTAATCACTATCAATCTACAGTACATGAAATAATAGTTGAGCAACACCGGTGATGACAGAATTGTTGTACTGTTCACAGCTACGGATAGACCACCACTTACATCTGGCCATGCCATTCAGCTGTTTCAGCAATAAATTGCAGCCTTCACTGAAAGTGGTGACAAAGAAACTTCACTGGTCCCCCCTTTCATGTCCACCAATTGGCCTTCCACAGTCCATGAGTCCCTTACCCTTACCATCGCTACAAACTCACAGAATCAGGTTTGTACGCATTTGAGGTGCGGCCTTAATTAATTTAACAGTGTCAATAAAAAGGGGAGACTGGAGATAACTGATTACTTTTGTACAGCAAAACTTGATAATAGGAATACATCTCGACTTGGTCTCAATACAGTCTAAACAAACACATGACAGTGTGGTAGCAACATGGTTTTCACATGGTTTTGCATCCAGCATTAATCGGGCAACCTCTTGGGTATCAACTTACAAAGCATTACATCATAAATGCAAATCATGTACCAAGCACACACTATAATCCTCTTCTTCCTGTATGACTTCATAGGGAAACACAGGCGCAGTGGGAGACTGATAAGTCACTGCACGGTATGAGACTGGCGGGGGACACACCGGTGGCCACACCCGGCAGTCCCTGCCACATCCCCCAATTGCTGGAGCTGAATGTGAATGGGTACAGGATTGGTGCACAGGGCGCCCTACTGGACAGGTGACACATTGCATCTTTGTTCTACTTGTACTTGCCTAGTACGTTAGCTTTTTCCCAAATTAAATATTAATTATAATTCTCCCTCTTTGTTAAGACTTTATAAATATATACTTACTATAGACTACATTAAATAATTGATTAAGTAAATTATTTGGTGAAAATCTAAAATTAGAACGAACCATATTAATGTAAAGCATGCGTGTAGCAGGCTTATAAAAAGATGATGTTACAATAGTTTCTGCCTCCGGAATGAATGAATGAATGCAAGAGGAGATAAAGAATATTGCACGAGTAAAAAGGCCCTTGCTGCTAATAAATGATCCACGTGCGTGGTCATCCCATCACTATTCTACCAGATAAGAATGGGATTGGGAATTATTTTTGCAGTGATATATTTACAAAGCGAGGCAACTGGAACTATTTAATTTGGTCACATCAAACAAACGGCTTAGCCCCATGGGAATCAAGAATTCAGGGTCTGCATGCTGTTTTTGTCGCATGCTGTTTTTGTCTATGTTTTTGTTTGTCTTTCTTCCTTTATTCCGTTATTTCATCATCCGTTTCCACTGAGTTAACAGTTAAATATAAGCTCCCAACGTGATTCACTCCACTCCCACCCAAGCTCTGAGGAAGACCAGCTGCCTCCGCTTCAGGTCGAGTAGTTGCAGGACCACGACCGGGGCGTCACCAGCTCCCAGAAGCCATTCTGTTGGGGAGAGAAGGACAGAGCCAGCTCAGAATATATACAATAAAACCCAAACACAACACTGTGATTGTGATTTCTTGTGATCTTTAGGAAAGTATCTGTTTCTTAGTAACTGATCTGGTGCGTGCCACTTCTTTATTTAGGTCACGTTTTAATCCGTTTTTCAAACATGTTAAATGGTGGCCCTGGCCTCGGAAGGTTACATCAGAGATTCAGTGGTAGGGGGAGGAGCTACGACGTTAGCACCGTGCCTGGCCATCTGCCATCCCAATCCATGGGCCAAACATCTGGCGCTTTATCAACTGCTCAAGGGGGTAAGGGGTGGTTGGAGGATGTAATCCAAACCCCATCTTCACAAAGTTACAACACAGGCAGCTGTACATCATAGGACCGAATGTACACTGTGTATGTGTTTGTTGTGCGTAGGCATGTGGGCCAGGGCTAAAGCCCACGTCATGCCTAGGATGCTCGGATTGTCTGGGGGGGGGGGGGGGGTAAATCAAAAAAGCGGGGATAATGAAAGGGGGAAAGAACGAAGGGGGATTTTCAAACCAGCAGGGTGA
>JAOSLM010000026.1:13618525-13628933 GCA_025629765.1 Eleginus gracilis | reverse complement strand
TGTGTGTGTGTGTGTGTGTGTGTGTGTGTGTGTGTGTGTGTCTGTGTGTGTCTGTGCATGGTTGTTTGTCAATCTAGGGCATCTAAGTACGTGTACGCATATATATATATATGCATGTATTTATATGTGCATTTAATAAATGTGAATAACTTGTGACGTGACTCAAATTCATTGGACATTGGACAGTTAGATGCCTTCCCACCCTGCAAGATTGTGGGCAGATCCTAAGAAATAGTGATGTAGGCTGTTTACACAATTGAATCAGTTACTAACAATTGATCACATTAAAGTATGTACATGAATTAAGATCATAAAACCTTATAAAAATAGTGGTAACAATGTTCAGGGTCATAATTATACAATTTAAATAACAATGATAACAACCCACAACATAATGGGACATAATAGAGTGAAACATTGAGACAACCAATCTCCTTTGGTACTTCCTTAAAATTCTATAACTATCTCTCAAAACAAAGAGAACAACTAAATCCATTGGTCCATTGCATATGCTGCTCTACAGCAGACTCCAGTGGTCACACGTGTTAGCCGTAAACTACAGGAAGTGGCATGAAAAAAATAGAGAATTAAGAGGGAAATCTCCACAGGAAATTGCATGCGGTAAGAAAGAGCCGAAAGTATGATTGAAGGTTAAGATGAAACAGCTAGGTCTCTGGCATTAATTCCCTGAACTGTGCTGCAAGAACAGTTGCAAAACAACTCTCCCCATTATGCATTTCACTTCTCCCATCTTTGTGTTTGCAAAGCACTAGCATTCTAGGACAAATAACAAATAGCTATAATCTATGATGGTCGTTACAACCGTAGTGACATTGTAGAAGCTATTTGCACACTATTTATTTTAAACGTTGTGAAACTTCATTAAACATTAACCATATTGACAATTGTAACCCCCTAAGGGTTTCAATACGATGTTAAATGTTTTACATATGTAACATAATTGCTGCACAAAACATTAATGTTAGAAGAAAGACAAAAAAAAAAGCGCAGACCATTATTAAACAATTTTGTCAGACCCTTGGCCATTGCTTTCTAATTAAAAAGATTTCTGTAAGTTGTAACAGAATGTCTTGTAGAAGAAGATAGAGACAGAAATAGAAGCTGGGAGAGCTTGCTACAATTACCGGCCATTTCCACAGTATGACATGGCAGCGGCAAATCAATTATTTTAATGTTCAGTACTGGCTACAAATAAGGAACATTCAATGATTGCTTGTGGATTGGTGGCTATTTAATGTAAGCAGGCATTACATCTACAGGCCTAGCAATACCGGGTTCTCTGGATGTTAAGCAGTGCTGGTCATGGTCAATTATTGGATTTGAGACCAGTTGGAGTTGCTCATCGCTGTACCCTATTTGATATCCCCAATGACCTGAGACAGAGACGAGCACCGTCATTCAGATGAGATGTTAAAGGTGATGTATTATACCACCAGGTGTGAGTGTGAAGCCTTTTTTAAAATCAGCCTGGGCGTGTCCACCTAGATGTATTACGGATAGATGAGCAACGTTTCCTACAGTCCACTGGGTAGGCTGGTAGACTGATATATCCAGCATATATCTAGGTGGACACGCCCACTGATGTCAGAAAAGGCAGATTTTCAAAGCGGGTTTTAACGACTAATAGCACTCACACCTAGTGGTATAATATGTCACCTTTAAACCGAGACCCTGTCTCCCTTTGGTCACAGAGGATCCCATGACACTCATTGTAGGGGTAGGGGTGCTATCTCTAGTGTCCGAGCCAGATTCCCACCCTGGCATTTTTACAAACATGGCCCTCTGATCATTCCCCAGTTTTAGTTGGATTGCCAGTGTCTGAGCATATTGGCAGCACCTTGTGTATTGCCAAGATGGGTTCTACACACTGGTAGTGGATAAGGTAATCCCCCTTGAAAAACAACCTGTAAAGGGCTTTTGGTCTCTTCACAATTCTGCGGCCTGCACATATGAGAAGGTCACTACTCAGAGACCGTACACACCCCTTTTGCCATTAGAGGACCTATGCTTATGAGAAGATGTGCAGTCCTCCCGGGCCCTTCTCTGCCGGGGTTTGCATCAAGTAATCACTGATCGGTGCACAGGGGAACAGGCATAGTGTTTGTTTTGGTCTGCCAGATACAAAATAAAAAATGAAATGCACTGTACACTTTTTTCTCATGGACATATTTCTTTATACAACATGCTTTCAATGGAGCAGACTCACGATTCGATCACGGATAAGCCATCGGTCCATGAACATTTGGGATTACAAACACTGTGTATAGCCTTGTGTCCACTTTAATTGAACATTGAAGTAAGGAGGTATGAATTATGTCATTCTCCTGATTCCTGACCTTGATCTTTGCAGAAATGCTTTACGCAGAACTGTGAATTAAGATGTGGTCTTTATTTGTCAAGTATGATAGAGCTAAATCTAGTTTGCATGCTCAAAGTTGGGGACCAGATGTCCATAACAGTGTTGGCCAATGGGACATGTTGGACGGAGAATGAGCGAGAGAATTGTGCCATACCTTGCCTTGCTCTTGATGGCCCAAGCCCATTGACCCATCAGCTCCATACTGCCAGGCCGCTTTCAGATGCATAGCAATACACCAGAAGGTTGTTAGTTTCCAATGTAGTGCAGACAAGTTGGCTCAATTGGTTGCCTAATTTCCTTTAAATCGCTGTGCTTCAATCATAAATATCAGATATTAGCTTAATTCCCATATGACAACAATTCAGAGGTTAAATCACAGAATCATTGCCAGCCTAGCAGCAAGAAAGCACTTTGGCTTTTTGAGCTTGGGGTGTGGCCATGATACAGCTGCAGAGGAATGGCCTTATTCAAAGAAGAAACAGCCTGGTAGTCACTGTTAACCTGAATTCTTTTATTTTTTTTGGTTTGGGACTTTTCCTCAAAAGCGAGGCGCTACACAATCAAAATCCTACGATTTGGCCATTTAGTGTTTTAGAATTCCCCACTGGCTAAGCTAAAGTAAGCTGTGGCAAGATCAGCCGTGACTGGTTCACGTTGCCTGGCTAGCTCCCCCGGCTGAGTCACCTTGCCCTCTAATCCCAGTGTCATGCTAATCAATGGGTCATGCTGCATATTGTGCCATTTCATACTGCCAAATTTCTAGCTAGCTTTATCAATTAATAATGAAGCCTGTTTACATATAGTTAAAATAAATAAATATATTTATAATCAATGTTTTAAATAAATAAATGTTGAGTACGGATGCACTGGAGCATATCGTGGGAAGCCTGACATGAAAACCAGTGACAAATTGCAAACAATAAAGTACAATATTAGACAATTACAGTATTATTGCCACACATATCAGGATCAGGTGTCATAGGATCAGGGTTTTCTCCTTTTTTAAGCTGGGGAAGGCAACTTGGAGAAAGCCACCACAATAAAAAAAGAATATATATTTTGAAAGTATCCAGCCAAAAAAATCCTCCCCACCATTCAGGCCTCCCTTCTGAGTTTTGTATGGCTTTTGACAATCAAAACCGTCTGTCAGTGAGTGAAACAATATTTGAACCCCTGTAATGCTAATCTTAGTCATTGTCCAAGTTTGACAAATCTAGTCAAACTTGGACCAGAAATTAAAATGAACCAGAACTCCATATTTAGGCAGTCTGCATTTGTTGCACTGTTTTTAATTCAAAGCAAATAAAGGCCGGTTTTGCTAGCAAAGCTAATAATAGAGTATAGGGATAGGATTGTATGGTGAAGTTGATAAGGAGTATGACACCAATCCACAGGTTATGTCTATTGGGTTTGAATGTCGGAAGTCTATCTATAATTGGGCAAGATGCGTAACCCCTAGTTGGTCCTTAGCAACCTGTCTGTATTTATTTACTGTTAGTTGCATGGAAGAAAGGTGTCTGCTATATGAGGAAGCAGACAGTATGTCACTCATTGCAAATTGGAATGTACCCCGTTCAAGTCAGCACATGAACCCTTACCCTGAGTTTTATAGGTTATGTATTTGTCTTTCTAAAGGATGGTCACAACATTTAGCCATGATCTTAAAACCATTGAAGAGAAGTCATCTGTGCCATTTGTCATGGAAAACATAGAACTTAAGAAATGTCAAATTTAATGAACAAATACCTTGGGTAGTATAGCTTCAGCTGTTGCCTACAACCTTTGGCTCATATAAGTGCCAGTTTCATTCCAATGTTGCCCTGTCTGTCAATTTAATTGGTAAGAGCAACGGTGCCATAGGTCATAACTCTTTGTTACAATGATCATGCACTCACCTGCTTATTTTCTCTTAGGTAAGGACATGTTGCTACAAGTACCATTACTTTATATTTGACTCAATACAGGAAGCATTGCTGGTGGGGACATGTTTAATGTATTTATGGATAATAGTGTTTTGAAAAGCAGAGTTATGTTTCCTTTGTCTCTCAGGGATTCAAAAGCCAACCAATAACCATGGATAATTTAACTGTCAAGATGTTCAGTGCTCAGTGGATCAAGTTCTCAAGACATTCATGAATCACCAGTCCTCGTAGGACATTGAAATATGTGTAATATGTCTACAAAATTGTTTGAAACTAGGGTATCATTTTCAAGTTCACATAAGTTGAACACTGTGGTCAACCCATGGTTAATCTTGGATCCAGCAGTTCTACTATGTTATTGCAGAATTTCTGGGGGGAGACAGCAAGGGGTGAAATGACGCCTTGTTTCCTATTTTGTTTCTACCAGAGATACGTGATTTGTGCGAGTGGGTGAAGCTTTCAGAAGTTGATTTTAGCGTATTAAAATCTGGCCAGTCTATACCATGGTGATTAAATACCATTGTGTTTTCAGTGGTAAAAGATAAGAGGTGGACCATATATGCAACATTTAGTTTGTCTTACTTAACAATATTAACACATCTCTTTGTTATGGGGGAGAAACTCAAAGACTCAATTCAGTCAGAGGTCATATTTATGGAGACTTACGTTTTGTAGCCCATGTTACCAGTTTACTGAACAAACTGCCTTAAGCACAGGTTTGCACAAACAAATGAGAAAGCCCCTTGAAACTTGCTGTCAAACATGTCTGTCTGCATTAACCTCCCCGCCACCACCCGCGCCCCGGGGGATTTGTGGGATGGCAAATGGAGTGAGGGATTAGGTTTTTTTAGTGTCAGCAATCAGTGGGCCTGTGGGTCAGTGTGCCAATGTGCCAGTATATCAGTGAGTCAATGGGTCTTTGATACAATCTTCGAGTACTCCCTTTCAATGTCCTTTTCATAATAAACATGAATTTGTCATGCAGATTGCTGTCATCACATGGTCTCACCTTCTCACATATTCATGGGGAAACCGTTTTGTCTCTTCGGTTGTTTTGGTTGATTTGGTTGTTTTTGAACTGTGGCAGGGGAAGAAGAAATGTGTCGTGATGTGAAGCAGAGGAACTGTGGCCACATTCTCAGTAGTAAAGACCAAAGCAATTTACTCACCATGCGTGAAACTTTCCCTTTCCCTTTGCCTTTTAAATTACATTTTAATGCAGAAAAAGGAAACGATGACGCAGGTAAATTATGATGAAACAGTCAGTTGCTCTCATGACTCAATTTTGGCTGCTCTACAGGCATTGCCACATTTTAATTGGACTTTCTTTTGCCACATTTGATTTGGACTTTATTTTATAAACCACTATGGTTTAAGCTGCTAGTCACATCCTCTGTGATGAACTGAATGGAAAGTGTCAGTGTGGTTTTAGGGAAGGGCAGAATGGACTAAATAGAGTCACAGCAACAGACCAAAACCAAACGCCCTAAGGTATCTGGATATGGTTTGCATTTTTTTGCACTTCATTAGAGCTAGGGTCGGCAATTTGGAGAAACCAGCCAGAGTATGCCAGATTTTTTACGTTTCCAACTGAGAAATATCCGTCAGGCCTCCCTCCAAAACCAAAATTTAAAGGTGTCTTCTCTAGAGCAATTGGTCCGCTACAGGCTGCGGTGCAACATAGCACGTCAACAAAGACAGAGGGACAGGCCGGGAATAGATCAGTTATAGGATGTGATTTTATTTATAACATTATTGAAATCATTATCGATCAGCATTAGCTACAGACAATCTGAGCTGAAATGTTCCGTATTGTCACTTTGATCTGAAGGCACATGTCAATGTGGTGCCAAGTGCCAGAGAATCTCAAAAGTGTTTACAACACAAACATAGACTCGATAGCACTTCCACCTTTTGTTTGCGCAAGCACAACCTTTGCCTAAGGGAGCACGCTGGTGACATGACAAATCCCATGTTTCTCATGGGATGTGAAATTTGCCAGCAGGGATGTGAAATTTGATGTGTGTGTATGACACAATGATGCATTAAATGTTAAGAAGGAAAAGAGAGAAAAGACCCTCAGATATTTAAAGATTAAACAAATACAGCACAGACTTTTACTATTTTATATTTAAAATATAATTTCACTTTCAGAACACCCTGAAAACGCTAACTTTTAGTTACAATTGATTCTTCAGAAAGAGATGTTGACACAAGTATGATTCGAAGAAAGAATTACAATGCCACATAATACATTTTCACCATCTGTTCAACTCTACACACATATTCAATATCATACATGTTACACAACTATAGCATGAGACAAAAACATTAGCTTTTTGCTTTTTTTTTTGCAGTACTCAAGCATGCTACGAGACGTAGATGCTTCAAGCAGAACTCAAAAGTACAGTAAGTTGATAAAGTGCTTAGTAAGCTTTGTACGGCCCCTCCTTGTTGCTGAGGGGCCTGGAAGAGGAAGTGCTTGCAAAAAAAGGAAATATAAAAAATAAAATAACACAATAACTCTTGAGCAGAAGTGACTTACAATAACTATTTGGTGAAAATTGTTTGCAATAACAAACATTGGCAGTATTCATTATTATATTATTATAATTGTGTAGTATTAATAGCTGTGTGCTATTTGCTATTTACCCTTATCATCTAGTTGCTTCATTTTTTTGCTTCAATTTGTACCTCAATTTGTACATTATCAACGTCCTGTGATTTTAAGAGACAGACCGTACAGCAGAACGGTACAGTACAGACCATTCAGGCCATTACACCATTAAGCAAAAAAACATACATTTCATTCGAAGTCAAAACTTAAATGAAAGACATACGTAGCAAGAACCAGATGTTTCCAAATCAGATGAATAATCAATTGTTTGCTTGGTGGAACTTTAGAAGCATATGACTTTAAAAAAATACTTTAGACTTTGGAAAATGCAAATGCCGACGTGCCTGCCACACATGCCAAATGACCCATCTGTTTCACAGACCTTCACATTACCTGGTTCTGAAGCAATCGCTGAATGTTTACTCGTGTGGCTGGGAAATAACCTTGAGTTCAGGCCATCGGAGCCTCAGTTGCCCAACGGGTTCCTGAGCAAACAATACAGTGCAGATGCTGATTAGCTGCATTTCCCCAGCATGAAGCGCATGCATTCAGTTCTCAGGGCAGATTCTAAACGTTAGATGCTTGACGCTTAGATGGTGAAATCTGACTTCACCAGTGACCCTCTCACCCTGCTCTCCATTATTCATAGACGATCACTTCAAACATCTCCTCAAATTGCTAACAGAATGCAATGAAAACAAAAAAGCATGTTAGACGCACAAAGCTTCTAAATGGAAGACTGTCATAGTTATGAATAAATCCAACATAAATACACTTGATCAGATTAAGTTGTAAATACAAAAAATGTGTCTGTTTTCTTTGGACATATTTTTCTGCATATCAAATTGATGTGCAGAAGGAACAATTTAAGTTGAATAGGTGAATAACTATTATTGTTAAAAAGAATTAAGGTAGTGTGTGTTTCTATGGAAGCCGTAGAAGTACAACATTTTGCAAGTTACTGCAATGCAAAAAAAAAAAGTAATGGTTGGATACAATTGCAGTATAAAAACTACTCCCTTCAATCATGTTCCTATTATTAAGGCACTATATCATACTGCATCTCTGAACAGAATCTCAGCAGCATATTGAATGATAAAAGTTACTGAACTAGTTTTGCCATTAGAATGAGGACACAATATCAATCCCTGTTTTTTGTGTCAATATGTTTAGGTCCAGATTTTCTATAGCCTCCTTAGTATTTGGCTGTTGGTTTTTTGATTTAGAAAAAATTATATTGCATTACATCAGAATAAGGTTAGTCATTTACCCCCATGGTGGATAAAAAATTGGGTACCTGTTACTGCATGTTTACTTATCCAAAAGTATACCAAACATTTGTTTGGATGACTTGCAGAATTGAATTGGCGTCTACCTCTTAAGATGGCAATGTTTGTTATTAGTTGTTTGCAAAGCAAAACTCAACAAGGGTTGCTAGAAAAATATATATATTGTTCCGTGATGCTGAAGGAGCTCAAGGAGCCCTGTATATATATGCATATATAAATATATATATACACATATGTATATATGTAAATAATTGTTCTTTGTATGTGTTAGTACCTGTGTGAATGTCAATGGGAATTTCCCCAAACCCCTGTGTGATTACATTCACATTGACCACCACCTCTCCCTCCATCTCCGCCTCCTTCCATCTATGTGCATCCGCAGGAATCCACAATCATGTCGGGGACGTCCATCTTCACGATGTTGTGCTGCGAATTGAAGTACATCATGGAGAGCGGCCTGCGCTCGGTGGGCACGCAGCAGGAAGAAACGGCCGTGTTGATGCCGTTGATCTTCAGCTGGCTGAACACCGTGGCGTGGAAGGAGGCCGCGATGCCGGGCGACCCGGACAGATGCTGCGGACACTGGCCCATGCAGTAGTTCATGTGGTAGCCCTCTGGGGCGATGATCCAGTCCTGCCACTGGATGTCCTTGAACTTGATGTAGAAGTCCCTCTTGCAGCACACGGTGACGTCGTCGCCGCACCGGAGCGAACGCTTCCTCAGCGAGTGTTTGGACTGGTCGTCGCGGTGACGCACCTTGGCCACAAGGAAGGGCTGGTGGTGGGGGTTGTCGCCGGAGCTGGAGGAGCCGGAGGAGCCCTGTAAGGAGCACAGGTTCTCCCCGCCGTCCTCCCGGCAGCTGACCTCCAGGTGGAGGTGGCTGTGTTCGCGGTCCAGGAAGGCCTGCAGTGGGTGGGTGATGGTGAAGGTGTGCCAGTTTCTCTCCTGGACGTCCAGCGTCTTCTCGACAAGCAGCGTGCGGTTGGAGTCCCCGGGGAGGCCAGACAGGAAGACCTGGGCTCGTATACGGTGGGGGTCCTGGCCAGAGGAGCGGGCATAGACCCACAGAGAGGACTGGAGCACCTGGATGTTTTGGCCGTGCTCCTGCAGGAACTGGAAGGTGAGGCCAAGGCTAGCGTTGTGCCCACTGCCTCTCTCTCCTGAAACAGAAACCATGTTGCATCTGTTAAAAGTGTGGAATACATTTTTATTTGTTTTTTAGACCAAGAATTATGTGACAACTTTTATTTCCTAACGAAGTGAGATCTGTAAAAGTTAAAAGCAATGTGTTTATTACAAAAAATATCATGCAGAAAAAGTAGGCGCATTCAAATAAATAAAGTAGGCTATAAATCATATTGCTTGTTTGTATGTTATAAAAGTTACTTGACATTTTTCTTTTCTTTCGCAGAAGCGTTATGTATGCATTCAAGTCACTTGAATGACCAGGCCTTTGTTTCACCGTTTAAACGTTGTCCCCGTTAAAATTTAACACTCACCTGTTTCTGCAAAGCTTACTATCTCGTAGCCTTGATCTTTCGTGGGTATGGTATTGCTGACGCGCCCCGCTTGGAGTTTGCGAAGCGCCGTTAAAAGCGCCACCCGAGGAATTGTATGAGTGATGTTTGGTCTCTCTTTTAGGTGCAATTTGCTCAAAACCTGTTGCTTCGCGACCTCGATCATCAGTCTTTCCTCCGCTTCCTTATCCAGTGCCGGCAAACCACAGGACACACACCCAGGGGAGTCACCACCAGTCGTGACCTCAGCCCGGAGCCCCGTCAACATCAGAGATGCTATCAATAACAACGTTGGCAATATCATCGACGTTATGTTGCTCTCCTTAATCGAAGTGCGCACGTTTTGTTTAGTAGGCAGCACAAGTAATAACACACGTGAAAGCATGGTTTGAAGGCTGTTTCCCTTAAGTAATCCTAGTCGAACTGGAAGAATATAATATTTAGAGAGGTTTTGGTTGATGATGGTCCAGGTCCTTGTGGCCGAGTGGACAGGCTTGTTGAGAGAAAGAAAAAGTGACTCCTCATCTAATGATTGAAATATCTGGGGTAATCCACAAAAAACGTGTGACACGTTGGAGAGGCGTACCAATGAGCGCACTGAGGCATAGACCCAATTTTGGCATTGCATGTCTCAGCACCTCACACACACACACACACACACACACACACACACACACACACAC
>JAOSLM010000026.1:13265339-13276440 GCA_025629765.1 Eleginus gracilis | reverse complement strand
AGTTTAATATACATCTATTGATGCACTTAGACACATCATCAGTGATGGAACCTGGGGTCATTGGGTGTTTCGGGTCTTTAAACATCATACAACCTGACCCAGACGACCCAGCCGGCATTGATCAAGTCCCGACTTGTGTTTAAGTAGCATGTAATAATTATAATAATGTAAGAATAGTATCCTTACTAACTTGTGCACATTTACTGAAATCGTTTAGATAAATGATGGAGTAGGCCAATGATCACGCTGAGTGATAGCTTTCTGATACTGCAAATGTTGATAACTATAGGTTTTGGGAAAAATTAGAACAGTCCCTTGCTTATAACCCATCTCTGACCGCAGTCAGCAGCCAAAGTGCTTCACCCAAGGGACCAAATCACCAGGTCCCTGGGGGACCGGAGTGCTTCAGGGAACTTGCATGTATTTTGGCCAGAGGCAGCCTATTTGGAAGTGTGAGGGTGCTGCCTTACCTTGGGAAGCAGCAGTGTTACCCGCTATGTCCCTATTATATATCTCTACAAATATATGGTGTGCTTATGAATGTGTGCATAATAATTCTTACAAGATGCATGTAATCGCATACATTTAAGGAACCATCTTTACTATCATATTTATATGACATGTATACCTGCTTAACCACATGAACACCTCCGTTTCATGTTGTTTTTCTGATAAACCAGAAATCGGAAAATAAAGTTGTATATCTCTTATAAGCTTGGCAGTGGTGTGTATTGGTGACTATTTCAGGGCTTTGTACTATCAACAAATGGCAATGCATCATTAGTGATGTTCCAATTTATATAATGGTAATTAAAAGTTACAATATTTTAGGTTGAGAGGATACGCTGCTTAAACTTGTTTAAAATATCCTGCCAGTTAAAATAAACATCCCTTTGATGTTCATATCCTCTATTGTAAGCACAGAGCGAAAAGACACAGATAAGAAGGTAATATTAGAAGCCGAACTATTTTGCCTACTTCGTCTGGATACATGAGGTAAGCCTGTATTTCCAAGTATGGTGGATACGGTTTGAAACGTTTTGACATTGTTAGTCAGTTTATTATGAAATGTTATTCAGAAGTAAACACTACATTTTCCAGTGGTCATCCAGCAGACCAAACAATCATGATGTCTCTGTGTCTCTGGTCGGTAAATTACTATAAACTTGTTTGCTGATATGATCTAGCAACAGTGCACAATTTGTCTGCCTTTGGGCTTTAACAAATCCAATAAGCGTAATAATAACCCAAATATGTCGCTTTTATAAGCATTGCAATACATTCACCAAGACATTAACTATTCGAGCATCATTTTCTGATACTTTTTTTCCTACAAAGAGGGCGCCTTCTGACTTCTATATAGCAGCGACACTGCGATCACGTGACGGGAGCCTGCTTCGTTCCCAGGGTTCCGTGAGAGCTGCTGGCCCCACCCCACCTCTCCAGCGCTATCTCTCTCAATGTGCAATTCTCAAAGAAAAAGCGAAAAAAAATCAGAAAAATAGGAGAAAGAAACGACTGTGTTCACATCTGTTCAAGGGTAGATCAGGCCTTTTCATGGTGAAACAACTGTCATCGTTGGATGTGGGATTGTAACCTGCGGTATGTTCCTATATCTACACATGTAACCATATCTAGCCTGCCATACGAATTCAAAAGGAATACACAACGCTGAGACTTGACAGTAGGCTGTACCTGCGCGAACCGCCAACATTACGGAGGATTTCCATGACTATGAGTGACCGGGGGATATAACATAATATTCAAGGACAACCAAAACACAAGCTTTGTTCTTTCCGAGAAGCCTTCGGATCTGAGTACCAATACAAAAATACAACGACAACCAAAAAAGAAAAAGACGGAGTAGGGCCTTTTTGGGTCTCGTCAAACCTCAACAGCAGCACCGGAGGGAACACATTAATAGCAGGGCACTAAAAAAGTGATTATTTGGTAAAGGTGACTCCGGAATGGCTACGATGTGACAGGTCCAAAGACGTCGTGGGTATAGAAAGAAGATCAGAATTGCCTGATGCATCGCATGCCGACATTTTAGTGGGGATACATATTTTTTAATTTCACCAACCCTCCCATGTGTTTGGCTTGTCTTGCTCAGTCGCAACGTAACATTTGGAAAGGTTGAACATCGGGATCGACGTGAGAGGGACTGGAACTGAACGGCGGTGCGAGTTGAGCCGAAGATGGGCTCCCTAGGAGACGTTTGCTAAAAAAAATGTCAGTGTTGAATCTCAGCCTCGCAGAAACACGTCGTGGGAACCCCGACGCCAAACCCTTCGTGTACATCGCCCCGCGGAGCTTTTTCCACCTTCGTATTCACGTGGTTCATCTGGATGACTTCATTGCGGAATTACAGTGAAAACAAGAGGAATCAAACGTGCGCGAGGGCGGGTGTCGTCATTGGCGCCAGTGCTCGGCTCGCGCGGAGGCTAGCTGGAGATACATTAGCGCTCATTGAATCGGTGGTCTCCACAACCGGGGGACTCCCTCTCATCCACTACTAGGCCCACACACAGGTTACACTGGTTTAGTTGGCATCTGGCGACATAAATGTCACCCCTGTTGAGACAGGTGTTCCTCTCTCCGGCCGATTTAGGAATCTAGAGGTGTTGATATAGTCTATTAAACCTTTATTGGTGTATTTTTTTGGGGGTTTGGGAAGATGGGGTGTCTTGGCAATAGCAAGACCGAAGACCAACGAAATGAGGAGAAGGCACAGAGGGAAGCCAACAAAAAGATAGAGAAACAGCTACAAAAAGACAAGCAGATATACCGAGCAACTCACCGGCTGCTACTGTTAGGTAGGTTCTGTACAATATCATCATACGTGTTCAGTCCACTGTTTCCATTTGTTTTTTGGGCTTCACACGTAAAACTGATGTAATGGCTCATTCAAATGGCTGGTCTAACCTTACATTACCTGTTTAGAGACTTGTCACCAGCACTAATGAGCCCATGCTTTGTGCTTGTTAACTCATACTAGGCTTTGGTCAAAGTTTGTATTTCAATGTGTTATTTAATTTCCACCTTCCACATCTAGCCTTTATACATTCCTATGCTCTCTACATTAACAACTTTTATTATAATTATTTTATTATTATGATTATGATTATTTTACATTATAATTACATATAATCTGGAATTTATTGTGGTCTTTTAAGTGACACGAAAGATAGAAAGCCCATTAGTGGCAGAACATGTAAAAGAGTGCAACAGTGAACTAATCCTATACCACCACTAATAACAGATATAATACAACGGCAGTCTTTTCTCCTTACCATTCACTGTGTCCCAGGGTCAATGTCAAGATTCTGTGTGATGTAGGTTTCTGTGATGTTTGATATTAAATCTTGAAATAATCGACAGTTTACTAATGGATCTAAACCAGACCCCCCCATCTTATGTATTTTGACAAGTTTTATATATTTTTTGTGGATCTGTCATGCATGTTTATATGTCCAACTATTGGCCAGGGTCAGTATCGTAATAAGAGCACTAATGTTAGAAAATCTGATAACTATAGCCTACGGAACCATTGTGTCCCCTGAAAGGTAATACATGGTCTGACATCCCTGCAGCTCAGATGCTACACATATCTATGTAGCGAGAAGTGTCTGTGTAGTCATGTAGTTAAGAGTTAATTTAAGAGGTTCACACAGTAATAGTTTGAGCTTGTCGTAGACCTTTTTTAAGACTTTTATAATCTAATATGTAATAAACAAGGTAATTCTAAAGGCAGTTATAAGGACGTATAAAGGCTATTCTATGAAGACAGAGTCAATATCTGGGTTGGTGACAAATGTATTTTTACTTCACCAGGGTAGACAATTTTTTTTACTTGATTGTTTGCCTTTTCAGGCTGAGAGGAACACTCATATTGAAACCATCACTCTTTCGTTCTGCTTTATCAAACATGTCTTGATGTTGAAAGACTTCATATGCAACAAAGGTTTACAAACAAGAACGAGCGTGATGGTTACAACTTTCCTTGTTTTATTGTTTGGTTTAGCTTGGTTTTGTTGGCTTACTCACCGCAAAAAATGCTAAATGGTCATATCTATATATATATAAATGAGGTCAACTGTTCCACTTGTTGAAAATCTAATCTTGATCATATATTTAACCCAGGATTGGAGAATAATGTCCTTTGAACATGAAAGTTGGATGTTGTACATTTCAACATACTTTAATGTAGTATCCAACTCTCTCTAAAGGTCATTGTTTGATGGTTAGATTGGGCCTGATCCAGGTATAAACCTAGTTGAGGGACAACATATTTGAGTATCTTATCATTTTCTTTCTATGTAGTCTTTTATTTTTAGTCTTTGTCAGATTTCCATGTTGGACAGCATTTGCAGCTGCTCGGCTGTGACTGGAGTTTGGTTCATTTTGAACTAATTTCCTGCTTTCTACTCTTCCTCCAGGGGCTGGCGAATCTGGGAAGAGCACGATAGTCAAACAAATGCGAATATTGCACGTAAACGGCTTCAATGCAGAGTAAGTGTTTCATTTTTTTATTTGATTTACTGAAACATTTGAGAACTGCAAAGGTTTATTTTTTTTCTCTTTGTCAATCAATGAATACCAACACACTTTACTAAGGGTTTATAGTACATCTTTTGTACTTTCAGTATAGTACAAACAAATTGTAGTACTTCAAAGTTTATGTTACAGATAACAAAATACTATTATATGTTAAAATAAATAAATATAATATAGGAATAACTCATTTGTGTAATCAGGGCCATAATGTTAATCATATACTATATAATCTATAAAGTTGTTTGAAACCTTAAAATATCTGTCAGAGTATGTTTGGGCAATTACGAATTAACCAGGCTAATGCCTGGATGAGTTTAAGGAATGGCTTTTATCTATATTTTCAGAAGGATTTTGCCTCAGAAGGCCTCAGAATAATGTCAGATGTTGCTTTAATGATGCATTTTCAAAACTAATCTCTAACAAGATGTAATGAACAAAACCACATTATATTTTCATGTTTAATCATTCGTTCCCTCATCGTTCTTTTGGGGTACAATCATTATCACATGCTCATCATTTATGGGGCCATGCAGAATAGACGTCCCAAAGACAAAAATACAGAGATCCCACTGTGGAGTTGTGTTCTACACAATACTCTGTGGAATGAATGAGTGGACTAGGGGAGAGGAAGAGAGAGGAATAGTTTAGTTTGGAGGTGGGCAGAGTTTGAAAGAGTTAAGTGTTTTTCACAGAGCCTGATTATAAGTGATTGACTCAGATGTGGAGAATTCTAACCCCACATCCGAGGAACAAAACATTTCCCTGTACACAGGAGGAGTATGGCACATGTGTCAATATTAAAACACAGAATAAATCATGGCAAGGATGTCATTGTGAAAGTGTGTCCCAGCATGACAAACATTTATAGCCAGAGCCTTTCTGTGTCAGCAAAAGCCCAAATGGTCAAATGTAATATTTGTGTTACGCACATTACTTTGAATAACTTGGCTGCTTCAGAAAAGGCTACCTGCACAATGTTTTTCATTGTTTATTTCAACAGCAAATCCTTAACCTACAACTTTTTGTTCTTGACAGAGAGAAAAAACAGAAAATTAATGACATTAAAAACAACATCAAAGAAGCTATAGAGGTAAGTCTTCGATTTTTTCTTCTACAGTTTTTTGACAACGGTTAACACAATGCACAACTTGGCCTATAGCCTGTATCATACTGCAATGGACCCGAATTGCCAAGCAGCCATCTTTTTTTAATTGAAATTAATCTTCCTACAGTTTAATATCCACAAATGGAGCTATGCATGCAACTGCAATTGAAGAAGTGGGGTGTTAAGACGTTAATACTCTCTCTTCTCTTTCTAGACAATCGTGGCTGCCATGAGCACACTAACGCCGCCATGCCAGTTAGCATGTCCAGCAAACCAGTCCAGGATAAAATACGTCACGAATTTAATGAACAGAAAGGACTACGAATTTCCCTCGGTAAGTTTCCAACTAACGTTCTTCTGATAAAAGGCTGCTGGAGGAGCAGGCGTGTGTTGTTGTCTTTCATTCTTTGGTGAGGGCCTTGGAGCCTTAAGCAGCGTAGCCGCAACAGCGGTTGGCGTCTGCCCGTGTCTTGCTAGGCCCCATGTTGTCCCAACAAACCCTGTTGTGTTCTCTCATCTGCAGGTCCCTCAAAGCCGTCAGGTTACCAAGGTAATATTCCCCATTAGCAGAGGCCCGTCTTCCTTATATGGATTACCCCACTGTTAGGACTAGGAAATAGTCATAGAAGTCTTTATCTGTGCTTGTGTACCTTTTGAAATGGCTGCTAATTTAGTTTAAATACGGCATTGGTTGAATCAGATGGGAGAGTATGGAATAGCACTCTAGAAGTGAAACAGAGGACTAAGGTTTGCCAATCAGTGGCTGTGGATGGCGGTTTGGCTTGTTGGCTGGCTGGGGGGAGTACATTAGGATGTGTGTCCCTTGGGAGGCTGGTGATTGAATCAGGGATCTCACCTGAGAGATTCATACCACCTATTAATGTTGATTGTGTGCAATGACCCTAAATGGCTCCACTGGGACCTGTCCTGTTGAAACAATAGATACTTGGATGCATTCCCCCATGAGGCATTCCCCCATGACTAACTAGCACGCACCAGGAAGTCAATACAGAACAACGCTTCTTAAGTCACTTGCATAGGTTTTATGTCGGTTGATGTAGTGAATGTATAGGAGTTTGTTTTTATTGCTTTGTATTAAAGTTATGAGTTGTGCAGCATTTTACGTTGGTTCATATCCTTACCAAATGCTGTAGAATGTCTTCCTGAAAGAATTTCAAGAATTTAATTTGTAGGATTACTTCATGTGCCCAACCAATGACCTTATGGTCAGGGGCATTTCTTAACCATATTATATAATTGTATTTGATATTTATGCGGCTCAGTTCCAAAGAAAGCCTTCCTGCTCTGAGGCCTTTTCCTTTTATCTCAGGAAAACAAAACAAAGATTGAACTCTGGAATGTTTTTCGTCTTGGTTGTAAACATAAAAATGTGCTGTAGGTAAGAATTAAGAGCTATAATCTGAGTGTAATTCGTAGTAGTAGTTCAAAGTAATGGTATGGCCTTTTGTTATAGCTATTATTGAGTAAATGCTCTCTGAGGTGAATATCTGTTTTGGTTGACAGTGCGTGTGACCATTTCGATTTTACACAGCTCTCCCTTTATTTCTGGTGTATTTCTTCTCTTCCCTGATTGGTCAATCAAATGTGCGAACACTGCTTATCATTTTTCCCCAACAGGTGTGTGAAACGGAGGTGTTTTCGAAACCTTGCTCCCTCCTTTTTTATATAAAATGCTCTGTCTTTTAGGAGAACACCCTTACAGTATCCCTTTGGTGTTCAAGATATACAATGCTCTGTGTCTATTTGAAGTTTGATAGCTGGCCGGGGAGGTCTGAGCTTCACTTGGTGTGTACCACATAAATAGGGCGTTTATCAAAAGTTGCTTACAACTAGAGTGGAGTTTTATAATTTTTTGTAGTGCTAGACGGTATCTTTACCCTGAGCAATGTACACTTCTTTTAAATGTCTGAATTCTTCAGTGTTACATTTTAGAGTAAATAAAGCTTCTACGACAAATGTCCAACTTAAGTTCAGCCTTGTTGTTGGGTATCTCCAATTAATAGTAGGCCATTTACTCCAGTCCCACTCCTGCCATGCACTGTTCTTTAGCTAGCTAGCTCTAGATGGTGCTTTTCCTTACACAAGCTATGCATTTATGCATAGTGTCCATAGAATGAATTGTCCAACCTGAACCTTCCAAGCATACAATTAAGTGTGTCGTTATATCATGACACAGTCCTACAATTGAGGACTTATCGCCATATATTACCAATCAATATGGCCTATTAGCCTTTCAGTGTGCCTCCAAATAATCCTAAACTAATGGGATGTATATAGTTGCTTCATAGAGAAAGTAGGAGTATACTAAGTGGTATGTCTTCGACATTGCATCTTCACCTGGTCTGTTGGTCTAAAGGGCTATTCTCTCTGTTTGGAACCTTTGATAGGTTAGTAAAGTTTGCAGTGTGAATACTATGTGTATTTTGTGTGTAAGCAAAAGGCTCTCCTGATATTGTCATTGTTACGTCATGGCAAGTTCCTATATGCAGGCCTGTCTCATTCTGACACTTGGCTTTATGCTTTCACCGTCTCTGCCTCTTTCGTTGTCATCAAGGTTCAAGAAAAGATTTTTTATTTACAATTACTTGATAATTTGTCAAAATGGTTATTTCGACTTGCTGCATTGTTGTGAGAGTAAACGCAATCTATCGTTTTCAAAAGACCATAAGGCCTTAATAATTAGTTAATCAAACAAATTAATTGTGTATTTTGTGATTTTTATTGGATTGCCTTGCCCTCTATTAAATCTCTCAATGTTTTTTCTCTACCTGCTCCCTGCCTCTGGCCAAAGGCCACCCTGGAAACCTGTTGGACTGGTTTACCGTCTGCCTTCCATAGAAAGGGAGTCAAACACATACAAATAATACTGTCCCTGTCGTGCCTAGTTTCACATTTGATTTGGCTATGGTACTAGCATTATTATTATTATCCTTAGTCGAAGCAGTGGTAGTAGTAGTTGTAGTTGTAGTAGTAGTAATAGGAGTAGTAGTAGAAGTAGGAGTAGTAGTAGTAGTAGAAGTAGGAGTAAAACAAACAGCAGCCTGATTAATAGTTGTTTTAGTACTATAACTATTTATACTCCATAGTTGTTATTGATTATATGATTACATGTATTTTTTACTGGGGATATTTGATATATGATGGGTTATTATGGTTTAACAGGCACTGGAGGAATCGTGAATTCCTCTAAAACCGGACTGAATATTCATGAAATTTAATGCTAACCTTGAGAACCAAACAATTCCTAAATTAATTTTTCATGTGTAGATTGAGGATATAGCCCATAATGTCAGGCCTACGAACTCTGACTAATATGGCAATGTCTTGCATAAGAAAGAATATACACCCTGTTTGATGGTTAATTTTGGATATTGGTGTGTGTTGTAGTAATGAAACCATTTTGTTTTGACACTTTGTTCCAACTTCTAAGTACCTCCTTGTTAAAAGACACAAAAACAATTGAGTTAAGGATATGGTTTTGTGATTCCATTCGCAATACTAATCTATCTACCATCCTATTTATGGAGTAAGACCGGTTTGCCAAACTTTAAATAACGTGGTATGTGTGCAGTACCAAGACACTCATGGCAAAGGCATGCTCTTTAAAATAAGAGAAAAAAACACAACCCTATGCAGAGTATACAGTATATTAGTTTTTACATGGCTTGGGCTGTACGGTTGACAATGGGTTATTTGTGTCTATAAACGCATTCTGTGGGACCAAGTGGAGACCAAAGGGAAGCGATTGGCCAGAGTAGTGACAGCCAAGCCTTGTGTCAGTACAAAGCTCTGCGTTTCTCTGGTGAACTCAATGAACCGCTCCTCTGTTTCCCGTCTCTATCAGGGTCCGCTCATCTGCTGCTCCTCTCTCAATAGACCACTCCAAAAAAGATCCTCTCGTCTCCACACTGCAGACGGCAGACTCCAGTGCGAACCGCCCCCTCCCCCACCCCCTCCTGTTCCCTTATCCCTTCCCGCTCCCTCGACCCACCTATGGCCACCATCAACACCACTACATTAATAACAACCCTCCCCTCCTCCTCAGCCACACCCACGCATGCACACACACACACACACACACACAGACACACACACACACAAACTTCCATAACAACCCGTATCTAACTCTGGGCTAATTTAGAGCGGTTGCGTCCATATATGTGACGCAGGAGAGGGTAATACTGATAATGTCGTCAATACAAGTCTTCCGGCTGGAAGACTTGTATCGTCATGAAACAGCTCGGTTCCCTTAGTTTGGATGTTGTTGTATTTGATTTATTTATTAATAAGTGGCATTTAGTGGAACTATGATCTCATCTTACTTCCCTTGTATGACATATTTCCAAGCTAAAATATTATTTGGCCCAGGGCTAAACGTCTGTTGACACCATTTGATTGGACTGTGTGTGAAACTCACTCAACTTGCTGCACGGATACGTTTTTTGATACGGATATAAAGTGGGTGGGTACTGAGACTGAACTGTGACGGTGAAAAAGTCAACTGTAATCTATGGTGCAACTCTGTCAACTCAATAGTATGGTGTTATGAATTCATGCGTTTTTATTTAGACGTACCATATATGCATTCACTAAGGAATTGATCTGTATCATACAGCCATAAAGTCGGCTGATTAAGCACACCAGTAGTCTGTAGGTAGGTGCTGTCCACTTACATTGTTACCACACTTAGATGACCTGGTAATGATGACAAAATGCGGTTCAGATTTCAATTAAAAATCACTCTGCCACCTGCATTGACCTCATCACCACATGGCTATGTTAATTATGGTACACTTAACTGGTGCCACAAGATCTAATGCTATTGTTTTTACAGGATTATATTATTGTTACTTTTCTTGACAGGATTAGGATTCACTTGGAGGCAGTCAATGGACTGGGTAATTGTGTAACTGGGTTTCACGTTGTCCTTTGATCAATTTGCTTAATCAATGATTGGCTTTGGAATCACATGCTGATTTGATCATCTGGGATATTTGTACATTATTGCTACTTGAATGCACAACAGTAGTGAGGTACAGTCACAAATCGAGGTGTATTCCCTCGAGGAGTGTGGACCATCAATATTTAATCCTTTCCATTGGCAACATACCATGTTGCTTATAAGGTGTGTTAGCTCCCTGTGGTGCGTTCTTCTGGTGTATTCCGTTTCAATGCTTGTTTTCCCGTGAGCATGGGATTGGAAGTTGATCCCAACCGTCTCTGTGGTTTCTCCCTCAAGGAGTTCTACGAACACACCAGGATCCTCTGGGAGGACAACGGGGTCCGTGCGTGCTGGGAGAGATCCAACGAGTACCAGCTCATCGACTGTGCACAGTAGTAAGTCACGCATACACACACACACACACACACACACACACACACACACACACACACACACACACACACACACACACACAC
>JAOSLM010000026.1:12243223-12258603 GCA_025629765.1 Eleginus gracilis | reverse complement strand
CACACACACACACACACACACACACACACACACACACACACACACACACACACACACACACACACACAACTGCTGAACTTTACTCCACTGCACCTTAATGCCTCGAGTCATTTTCTTCTAAAGAAAAGCGTGGGAGTCTTTTGTTGCAATTTGTTTCATTTTTCAGGGTGAAAGGTAAGGGTTGAACTCTGGTCAGGATACAGTTTTATTCATAGTTTATCTTAGATAAGGTGCAATATTTGATGGAGAATCATTCTATAAACAACTATTATTAATATTCATAAAATATAAAATGGCCAAGCTATGATTTCATTAACCCATACAACCCTCAACTCAACTCTTTATATAGATTAAATACTTGAAACAGCTAAAATTGTGTGCAATTAATTAACACCAACCCTTGTATTCACATCTGATCAAAATTCAAATCATCTTAATAATTAAAGAATTTAGTCAACGTGACCCCAAATAACATCTAGATATTGATGAAGCCCAAATGGGTACTGAGTTATGGCTGGGCCCCCAACATGGGAGCACGCAAAACATTCAATTGACAACCACACACCATGTCTCTGGGTCCGACACTAGGCACTGGTGTAGCGTAAACCATGTTAAATTACACCTTTCAGCCCAAGTGTAAACAGGTGTAGGTTAAAACACATGACCCAACAGGGTTGATTGAATTGTAAAGGCTAGCCCCTCTTCTGTAGCGGTCAATACCAAATTCCATTCTCTACCCCGATAGTCCCATTTTTAAATGCAGTGTGTAAAATGCCCCCTGCAATGAGCTCTCATGAGTTCGCTTTCTAAGAGTTGAAATGTAAAAATTGTTAATATGCAATATCTATACCCTCTTACAAATTAGAAGCATCCTCAAACAAGATAGGCAACGATGGCATTGTATCGAACATGTCGATTGAACACAATTAACTGCACAATGTTCACTAACGAGCCCGCTGTCACTTGTGGTGCACTCATTCATTTCGGTGTCCTCTTGTTGTAAACGAGGAAGTCGGAGATGTCATGCCACACGTTGCTGTCGTGGTACAGGTAGTTCATGGAGGACTGCAGGGAGGGCTGGAGTGTATGTGGGTATGTCTCAAACAGCCACAGGACCGTGCCCCACACTAGGGTGGCGAACAGAGGGAACGGGTCCTTCTTAGGCTGGGGAATGTAACCTTTCTCTATGGCCAGTCTGGCCAAGGCAAACAGAATCCTGGACAGCAGGTACATGTTGATCTGTTTAAAAGATGTACAGAACAAATCCAATGATGTGGACATTGATAAAGAGTACAATTACTCAATAGACAGTTAACTCAAATTCAGAAAACAGCAAACATTACTTTCATTGTTGACTGAAGCTGCTGTAGGTAACATTTGTGAGGGCATGATAAAAATATATATATAAAAGAAAAAAACGAGCGCCACTGAGAAGTTTTGCATTTAACGCACCTGCTATTGACATGCAAGATGAATTCCCTGAACCAATCATAGAAGAGATTACCTGATTGGTCAGAAATGTTGTCTAAAAACTAAATGGTTTCATAGAGAGGCAAGGTGCAGTCAACCGGAGCATATAACAGATCATTACACATACTAATAGCTGACGGATGGCTATGACATTTCTGAAATATTATACAAAAATGTATCATTTGTTGATAAAAATGTCTTTGATTATGTCAAATACCCTTCAATGTTTCTAGAGCACAAGGCAATGTCTTATAATTGTATAAGCAGATAATAAAATATATACAATAAATACTGTCAAATATTTGAGTATCAATATGTTGTGAGACTACATTGGTTGCATTCCCACCTGGCTATTTATGTTATTGTTCTCCCCGAAAACAAGCCATCCGCCTACGCAAGCAGCCAGGAAGGAATGGGACTGCAAGCTCTTTCCCTGCAGCTTCTCTTGCAGGGCTTGCAGACCTTTGTACGTAAATACAAAGTAGGCCAAGTTGCGTGAGTGTGTATATGTGGCTTTTGCAATGGCTCTCAGTTTGTCCTTCAAACTAGGGTAAATAGAGAAAAGAAAAGATAACATGAAGATAAGAAGATTTTTTTTATTACAGTTACACAAGGTATATTAATGTAACCAAACAGTTATTATTAGAAATTAAATCGTCACCTTCCATTTCTGAATAGGAATGTCATTACAAGGGCATGGGGTGCCCTGATTTTGGCCCCATAGCTGAGAGGGTAAAAAAAAAAATACATTTCATTGAATGGTGACACTCCACCAACCAGTGGCAGGGTTAAGCAAATGCAAAACAATAATTAGCTAACGATGTATGCATGAGGCAGTGATTCAGTCTCCTGGCTGACAAGAAATTAGCTGGTAGAAGCAAGTCCTAGTACTTTGTATTAAATATATTTTGTATTTAATACATATAGTATTTATCTATAAAATAAGAGCTGGTCCACCCATTGCAAGCGGACCCCACTAGGAAATAGTACAACCACTTGAGAAAGACTTCTAGTTCAGTGCTAGAAAGTTTCTGGATTCAATCCCTGCAACCGACTTGTTAGCATCCTTCAGAATATGCTTACCCTCTACCTGCTGCTGCTGCTGCCGTATAATTCACTTTACACCACTAAAAACGTCTGCTAAATAAAGGAGTAAACAGATTATAGAGAAAACTTACACGGCACCATTTCGAAATCCTTTCAAAACGGCTAGAGCCGCTTTGTATTTCTCTTCCTGTAAAAAGTTATTAACAGTGTATAGCACAGTTCTGAGGAGATCTGGAGCACTCATCTTTCACCGCACGGGGGAAAACATATATTGTTGCACTTGCAGGGTGTGGGTGGTTTCTCTTAAATTCCCCGTGATGAAACGTAACCATATATGCAAACAGTTCCTACTTTGACTTAAGGTTTGTATATTGCCGTCAGTCAAAAATCAATTCGGCTATTGAAAAAATATTTATAAATGTGCGTATATTCTTTATCCTAAAATGGTCTCCATACATCATCAGATAAATTATCGGAGCACACTTGATCAAAACTAAATGGGGCTACTAGTAGTTAAAATAATTCTACCTCAGTTCAGTCATACTTTGTGGTCCTGCACAAAATGAATTATAAAATGTATAAATAGATATTTAAATGGAAAAGGTTATGGTTTCTAGCGTTCTAGAGACCTCGCTACACGGGAATCTCCATCTATTCACTTTATACCAAAAGCAGGCATGACCGATTATAAACAGTAGGCTATCCAAACAATATATTCCTATGGAAGGAGCCTGCTTTGGCTTGTTGTGACGTATGTTGATGATTAGTAAGTCAAAAGTCTGAAGTTAAGGAAAAATATTGTAAAATCACGCATAATTCTCCCCCTCCCATAAATATTGAACTATCTTACAATTATCGACTAAATTAACATTTTCAATGATTAAAAAAACGCAACAACCAAAATACACAAATACGGTCGAATCCCAACCAGGATTCTACTTTTAGACAACCTGAAAAACTAGGAATAAAATGGATAGCCATTTTAGATGCCCAGGTGCTAGAACAGTATTTATTCATCGTGATTAAAATGTTACAATTGCCATCATTTGAAATGAACAAATGGTCATTTTATTCCAATCGTTTTAAGAATCGCTTCACAAATCTAGTTTACATTCTCTATTCATTATCACCAACACAAAACAATGAAAAACAGAACTGAAGCAGTGGAAGATATCTTTTTGTTATTTTGACTTGCACAATTGACTGTTGCAATGTGTAGTGTAGCTTACAGAATCACAAGAGCCTAGAGACCTCACGTGGTCAGATTTCATACACTTTCCTCAAAGGTCAAAGTTCACACACAGTATAATTATGTTACCATCATTAACAACACATTTTGCTCATCTACATTACCAAAACTTTTGTTACTTAGCCAATATCAACATTGTTAAAATCACCATTGCATTCGATTTTAAGCTACATTTTCGAAGTGTCATTGTTTGTATAATGTGATCGACACTTTGCATAGATACACAGCAATAGCATTATTACTATGTATTACTGAAATATATCTTACGGACAGGTGACGGGTTGTAGATATGTTTCTGCTTAAACAAGGGCATATATCTGATAAAAAACAAAGCAAAAATCAAAAACAAGAGTCTGTCATAAGAAAATACCTTTTATTTTACTCCTCCCATAAACAAACAGAATACACTTAATCAATCCAATAACTTCTTAAAAGGTGTTTGCACTGTTGGTTACTAGTCATTATAGACAATTCCTAAATGGTAAGATAGAGATTTACTTTGGGGTCACAACGTGAAACGCAACGTCACTACATTCCATGATACTCCATGCCCTATAAAACTAGGGCCACTCACATTAGTGCAATCAAATGTTAATTTGTAAGCCTACAAAAAGCTTTATCAGTCCCTGGGCTAAGGCTGAGGATCATTATCATCTACTGTGTATTTGTTTTCTCAATTGAATTCATAAAACATATTTACATAAAACTAAGTTCTCAAGCCCATGGAGAAGTCGTTTGATAATGATAATACTTGTTTCTATAGAAGACATCAGCTGCTAGCCTTCAGTGGGAGGAAGTGGTCTTATCAACTCGCTTCTATCTCCTCATCATACATTATCCCATAATCCCACTTCATCAGCAGCAAAGCTGATTCTCATGCTAGCAAAAGCTTTTCCAGGGTTTTGCTCCCCCAACGTCGGTAGAGGAGGAGGGCCTATCCAGTGTCACGCAGGTGGATCTAGCAGTTAACTGCAGAGCCCAGCTTTAAAAACAAGAGGGGGAGGAGGGAATAACTCACAGCAAAATGCATAACTGTGCTGAATACCAATGAACTAAAATCGCTACTCTATTACATCGCATTGGCTTTGATGGCTAAGCAGATTTTCTTTCTAGAAAAACTATTGCACTTAAAAAAATACTGCTTCTTAACAGCAGTCGCAGCCATCTCAATCCTCACAGAACCATGACGTTATCAACAAACTAAAAGTCAGTAAAAGTGAGTCCTAGCGATGCAACTCTACTACCCGATACCTCAATTAGTCACTCCAATTAGCTTCTGAATTCATTAGGTGATCTTTACGCCAGAAAGGTTAATCAAAATAAGTTAGATACAAAATATTTAGAATATGTGATCCTCTATGTTTTTTTAAATGTTAAAATGTTATTTACACTGTCTGCTAACTGGGTACTCACTACGGCGACATTGTACAAACAAAAATTTAGAATATAAATATATCACAGCAAATACACAATATTAGGTTCTTCCTTTAGTTGTTTCTAATAGTAGTGCATAGGCCAGCCATGTGGCTCTTCTCTTAAGTCGTTAAAGTACTGCTGCATGAATGGGAAAGAATATTGAGCACTTGCTCGTGTACACAATAAACAATGGTGAGCATGCCGTGATTGGTAAACGGTTGGGCTGGCAGCCATCTCCTTATGCATGCTCAAAAAGTTGGGTAAGGCAAGCTGCATCTGTGTGAAGTGGCAGGGGTGAAGGGTCAAATGGGAATGACTCTCAAACAGTTATTAGTGAGGAAAGGAGGGCAACCGTGGTGAATATGTCTTCACCAAAAGATACTGTAGGAGGGAATGTGTTATCTTATGTCCATATGCTATAGAAGAGTGGCAACTTCATACGGCAACTCCTGTCCTTTTAACATTGGTGCTACCTGAAACGAAAAAGAAAGCCTGGAACTTGAATCAGATTTTCGTCCTCCACCTCCTACTCCTGGCCGAAGCCTTCGGTCTCCTCGATGGCAAACATCAGCTTCTCTTTCATCTGCTCATAGCTTTTGTAGGGGGGGAGATCCAGACGATTAAAGCTGTCACACAAAAGGAGAAAATAATATATTAATAACTGGATCAAATGGGATCAAGGAAGAATTTCAGCTCATTAATGATATCTCATGTACAGTGGTTTCGGTGAAGGTTTACATGACCCACCCTACTTTAGACATTTATTTGATTCATGTCTATAACATCCAGCTAAGGAACCGGGTACAATATAAATAAGCTCTTAAGCCTAAGGTTATACAGCTAGCTACACATACCAAAACCAGGTCTTGTACAACAAAAACTGCCGGTTGAATAAGCCATGACTAAGAGGGGCTGGTCAGCAGCACTTAATCCCCGATCAGCCCAGCCAAGGCATTGAGGAATGTTCACACTTGTGGCCTTACCATGTGTGGCTTCTTGGAAGCCAGTTTTCTTTGCCAACCTTCTCGATGCAGAACTTCTGTGGACCGTTGCTCCCTGGGTAAACCATCACAATGGAGTAATTAGAATACATACAATTAACCAGACTGCTGCTTCTGGGTAGCAGATGTGTTTGTGTGTTATAGACGTCGGCGGAGCATACCCATGAGGTCGGCAAAGCCACCCACAGGCAGCCTACAGGTGCCGGTGACAAACTGCAGCAGTCGCATTCTCTTCTCGTTGTCCATCTCCTTCACAAACTGCCAAACAGTCAGTTGACACCCGTTAGCTTTTTGCAACCTAGACATATTTTCTTATTACCTTACATTTACTATATACATCTTGCTTAAAAAGCAAAAAGTCCCTTAAAAAAGAAGTGCATACACAGCAGGATTCGATTTTTTAACCTGAGAATCATGACATAATTTAACCCCAGTGCCTTGGGTTATACATGTTTGTTTACATGTTGTGCATACCTGCCAGAACCAGAGGATCTGCTTGCTGGTGCGTGCATAATGTCTGTATATGGCGTTCCTCTGCCAGTCCGACAGATCTATCTCTTGCATGCCACACAGCATTACCTGCAGGGACAAACAGACGAACACCAATGGAACAGCTTCAAAATCTAAAAGTCCTACATGGAATGATCACCAATGAATTAACAACATATGGATCCAGGTTACACATCATGTTGCATTGTTTCAAACTCTTAGTTTACAGAGCATTGCTAACAAACACTACCTTAACATAGAACTCTGCTATTTTCTCTCGAGAAATAAGCGGTTTGACAAGCACAGAAAAAACCACTCCCACCAACAGCCAACCACTTCATCATTGAATGGGAAGTGGATTATATGAATCATAGAGGCTATCCGATCAAATTATAATAAGGGATATGCACGAATTCCCTCCAATACCTGCCTAATCGCCTCAGTGAATCACAAATAGGATTCACGTATGCGTTACTCAAGTTACGCAACACATTACGGCATTAGTAATGATGAACATGTATCAACATGTTGCACACTCTTAAGACAAACGGCCCTGCATATCTAATCAAACGGCATACCTCAAGCTCCTTTGCATCAAAGTACTGGAGGTACTGCTGAGGAAGGACTTCGTTGAAGCCCTCGAAGAAGGCTTGGCTCTGTTCCTCCACTCCTCTGGACAGCCTCCACTCGGCCACGAGCCTGGATACAACACGGACCCAGCCAGCGTTACAGCAAAATGTATCCTCGGACAGAAAGTCGTCGGGACACATCATATATAGCACATTTAGACCTTGAAGTTGATAAATAGTAGCTACGGCCGAGGCTGCTTTAGGCTTTCTGTTATATGGATAATATATGGACAGTGTGCGCTTGTAACATCGCAACATCTAGACCAGACGAGACGGTCACACCTGCCGCTCTTATTTGGCCGGTCAATGATGGACTCTTTGAAAAGTTGACAGGTTACAGTAACCGCTCACCCAGCAGCGCGTTTAATGAGCGTCCCGCCAGAATTTACCTTCGGCTGGGAAACGCTGCCATGATATGTTAGCTTCGTCTGAGCGACAAAAACGGTCGAGCTTCTCAGCACTTTCCCTCACAAATCATGACATCCTACTCATTACACAGATTGTTCTATGACGTCCTCAAATTGCGTGTTGTCGAATGCGTGAACGTGCCCTGGGGAGCACTTATCATGTCACGTTGACGTGACAGTGACGACGACGCAATGATTCATCTACAGTAGAGCCACAGGCCACCAGAACAACATAGGAGACTAGAGTCTAGTGAGTCAGCTGATGAGGCACTGTCGCCAGACAACGGGAGACGAGTGGAGGGCAGAGGTCCAGCGGGAGGAAAGGTCACCTGATGTACTCCTCCTTGTTCTCCTCGGTGACCTGGATGTTGCCTCCGTCGGGCTTCAGGTCATGGGTGGTGACCTCCCCCAGGATCTCCTTGTCCACGGAGAAGAACATCTCCAGGGCGCACTCCTCGATGTTGTTGTCCCTGAAGAGACACGTGGGCGGGCGGACAAACGAGTCAGTCGTGTGGTCCGCACTGATTTGAAGGTGTGTGGGTATCAATAATTCAAAGTCAATCCATGGCCATACAGTATTGACTTCTGGTGTGTGTGGAGGATTGCTGATTTAAGAAGCCTCACCTTGCCGAGTTAAATTGGCACGTTGAGTAATCAGTGTGTATACAAACAATGAGAGTACTCCTGGAGGGCAACATGGAACACCAGGCCATGTATCATTATCAACAAACCGGTCTTCCAACACCACCACCCTGCTGCCTTTGTCTGGAGGAGCCCAAAACAAGTCACCTAGGTGGAGTGTAGCAGTCAGCCACCTAGGTGGAGTGTAGCAATCAGCCACCTAGGTGGAGTGTAGCAATCAGCCACCTAGGTGGAGTGTAGCATATGCTTTGTTCCATATTTCTATTTTTTTTACAGCACATCAATATTTGAAAGTGTACCTAGTCACCTACCAGAAAACATGGCGGCGCCATATTTTACATTTAAATCAATAACTAATAACTAAATAATATTAGAAGAAATTATTTTAGCTTGTCAGGTTTATGCTTGTTCACCTATACAAATAGTACATTTACTTTCTAAACCTTTCCTCTGAAGTTGTACAGCTGATTATGAAAATCACTCTTGCAATATACGCTAGATCCTAGGTGACATACTTGATCCAGATGAGGGAGTTGTAGAACTCTGGGTCTATGGACTCCAGGTCCTTGAGGGCCAGCGGTTTGTTCAGAATGCGCTTGTAGAAGGGCAGGGAGAAACCAGTGTCGATGAACTTGCCGTGGAACAGAGCCTAAAGGGAACAAACAACGCAAGACATGTCAGGTTAAGCCCAGATATGCAAATGTGGCCATGTAACCCAGCGACCATCTCACTGCTCATCTGCTTGGATGATACACTGGCAACAATAGAATCACAATGACATAACAAGGCCATCGGTTGCCTCAGGATGTCTTATAATCCAGTGCTTTGGAAGAGTTGTTTGTACAAATATTACATAAGTTGCTACCAATTACCCTCTCGTGCCAACTACTCGGCAGATTCTGTCGCGTCTCACTCATTTATATCTATTTACATTGTCCCAGTGCAGTAAACAAGCAAATCAACCACGACTGGATATGTTGCGGTATGGAACATGTACCATGGCGATGAAGCGGCCGATGAACTTGAAGTACTTAAGGTGGTCGGGGTTGATGTAGGAGGCAGGGTTGATCTGCAGACAGTAGTTGTCCTTGCCGGCGTACTCAAACAGACAGTACATGGGATTCAGCACTTCGTGGGAGAGCAGGAAGAACCATTCCCTGTAAAGCCATGGCAGACAGTGTTTCAGTGTGAATGCTTGAGCGTGTATTGAAAGAGGCAACGTGGTCAGATTGGCATGACCGAGGTTATGGTACTAATATCTTCTGTTATTACCATCTCCTCTCGCCCTTCTATGTAAAAAAAGATTGGACACACGCTCCCCCTTCCAATGAGTTCCCTTCCCAGGTCTCTTTCCACCACCCAACAACCTGCCCTCGACCCTATCCCCTCTCACCTTCTTCCGTCTAATGTGTCCGACCTCCTTCCCTAACCCATCTCATGAACATCTCTTTGACCACTGGTAGTTTACCAAACACTCTTCAAACAGCGAGAGTGCACCCACTATAAGCCCATCAGATGTGAAGAAATACCGACTTGTCTCTCTTATAGTACAATCTTCCCCCCCCCCCCAACTCTCTGCATACCTCCACCCTCAGATTTCTTTAGAAGATTGGTTATTTGATCTGCATGATTCTTGCACTTCCAGGGTTGTATCCCAAATGTTTGACTTATTGTACGTCACTTTGGACAAAAACGTCAGTGTGAAGTGTATGGATGATGGCTGGATTAAGCAGCCACACCTGGCCCGAGTCAGGCTGAATGGGACTGCGTGAGGCTGCACATGGCAGTATGGATCACCTCATTCATGTACCATTGTTCTTCAAACTCTACAATAAAACGGTTTCCAAAATCGCCAGCCTATGTCCTTGTTCTGGAGGAGACAAGTATACGTCATGTAGCGGGGAAATTGCTACACTGCACCTAATGTGGGGCCTCTCCAGCCTAGAAAAAGGACACAGGGCTGTCTGAGGAGGCACTGAGCCTTATTAGCTAAATAAAGAATGTGTAGCACTGCACTAACCTGGCCACCCCCCCATAGTCCAGGCCCTCTTCTCCAGGGAAGATTATCCACAATCTTCGTCTCAGATCTTGTGGGTGGAATCCCATGATCTTCACAAACAGATTAATATATAGGACAGTCACATTTGTGGGAATAAAACAAGCGCAGACATCACCTCAAGAATCGCGCCAACGATATAAAAAGGTGCCAAGTTATGGGAACTGACTTGTAGGAACGAATCCTCAAACAGAGTTTTCCGGCTGACTGTTATTTTGATGTGCTGAGGCATCGACAGTTGCTGTGAACAAAAACAAAAGACATGAAACAAATATATCAGAGTCATGCTTTGGCTAATAATTTCACACTAATAACAAACCTTGGTACATTTTAATGTTCTTAACACTGAAATCGTTCCATCCATTTTCCATACAAAATATAACGTATCTTCATTTCCCTTAATAGCAATGATGTCGGGCAGATTAATGGTTGGGTGACATACCTGACACCAGAAGCGGAAGTACTGAACTTTGGCTTTAAAGTCCCTGACATAGGTAATCTGAGGCCCATTCTCACTGTGGGAAAAACACAATAACACATGTTTGCATAACACACACTTAGGTATGAGTGTATCTATTAAGAGAATGTGTGAAAGGATTGGCTACTTGGATGTTTCTCCTGTTACTGTTAAACATTGCTTATTGATGCAAGTTGAGAAGAGCACTAGCCGGTTTCAATGGAGCCTTACAGCGAAGATTTGCCTGTGCGGGGGTCGATGTAAGTGGTGGTCCTACGGTTGTGGTCCACAAAGTAGGGGATACCGTCCACGGTGAACCTCATCTCCCAGCCCTCTGGCAGGGGCTTGTCATTCAGTCGTCTGGACAAAAGATACAGAGAGGGAGTTATGAAAACTTGAGCTCACACCAACCCACGTGTGGTCCACGTAGTACACTCTACCCATGGGGTCCACCCGGCGCTCCCACCTGCACGCACACACACACGTTATACTCCTCCATAAACGGCTCTTGACATGCACGGGTGTATAGCACTAATGCTTTGGGCTCCGTGATTGCTGGTATTTTCAAAGTTAGGTAATGCTGGTAAAAAATAAAAAGGTGGTGCTTAAAATAATTGCCTTTTGGCGTGACTGTGGAGCATTGATTTATAACTCGTAAAAGCATCCAAAAGACTAATAGCTTTATTAAACTATGCAAACCAAAGTACAAACCAAATAATGATTTTAAATGCTTGAACTAGGTCTAGAGCAGCCCCCCAGAGTGCACCGAACAACTAGGTTACTCAACACCAGTCATGTCCAAAATTAGAGTTTGAAGTTTAAATTTCTCACAATAACAAGTGTGAACATCAACCACATACACATACAGAGACTGCACCGAGTCTGAATAGGAACAAGTATGACACCAAAGCCCCTTCACACATGCAGTCCAGTGTGTATTGCAGTCGGTATCGAAAAAAACATATCTGGCAAGGTTCCGACAAAACCATGTGACCAATGCTGTAACATTAATGGCACAAGCATGTATAATAACGTAGGACATGCTAATGGTTGAAACTCTGTTGTCGAACTGTATGAGCCAATTAAAAGGTTCTCGAAGAGGTGACACATTTATTCTGTGCCGGCTTTGCAGCGTAAACAACAGTTTTATTATAAATCCATGGTTAACACATGCAGGAGGGAAATATATAAATCACAGTAAATCTAAAGATTTTCTTACAGCAGACCGGGGAGCTCTGTGGATCGGCAAGTGACACAGGTTTAATCGAAGGATTGCCTAAATCTGCCAACTGGACATATATTGTTTTCAAACTGTTTTTCAGAAACAGTGATTCTGATGCAAATGTAAAACTACATTTCCGGGAAATTACAACAAAGGACGATAATGGCATTGGCAGTGCTATGAGAATGGTAGTATTCCGCTGAAAAAGGGGAAAGGATTGTCTTGTGTGAACGCAAAAACTACTCTATTTAATGGAAAACTTGACCCGGCAGTTGTACGGCATTCATGTGTGTATGGGGGCTCAAGACAGACAACGACACAGAATCTCACCCTTGGGTCCTGGGGTCCTCCCATTGAGTTGTGCGATTTGTATGATGAACATAATACACTCTGCCATTAGTGTCCGTTCTCTTTTCTGATTGGACAAAAAGAAAAAGGTAAAACAATACGCCTATTTAATAAGCAAACTTCTATATTGAGCCTGTTGGCAGTCAATGCACTATGAACTAAACCAAAAAATCGGAATGTCATTAATAAACTTATTTGCGACTGCTTGTTATCAATACATACAGTGCTATTGTATACATTAAGTGCTATTTTAAAGGTTGCTAGTCTTTCAGAATGCTAAAAATATGTGATCATATGGCTGATCAATAAAAACCCAACTAAGACACTAGTTCTGTGTAATATCTCAGGGCTGAAGTATACTGCTAAATCTAGCCACAGCCTCAATGAAGTCTAAAGTAATAATTAATTTGATCTTCAGTAATGCTTACCCCAGCCATGTGGAAGAGGTCCAAGTGGATCAAACTCTTTATTGGCTGCGGGAGCGAGCTGATCTTGGAGCTAAGACGGAGGCCAAACAAGAGTTATTGCAAACACATGGCATTTGGAGAATCATCTTTACAAATACCTCACATGGTCATGTTCAAACAAAGTGTTATTGGATGTTATGATAGCTGGGGGAACACTAAGGGCGCAACATGGGAGGATGATGTAGCATAACATACACCAGGCATCATACAGACAGGCCGTAAACATGTCACACAGTAGGATGATGGGGAAGGTTAAGGCCATGTCCACACCATCTCTCTCAGAAAACAGTTTCTATAGCATTAGAAACTGTACTTATTTGTATTTCATCTAATATGGGCAGAATATTTTGCAATCAACCTGTATTTTGTCATTTAAATAAAGATGACAAAGAAAATATAGGCATTGCCAAAGTGATCTTGGTTACTGTAAACATTGCTCTTTTCAATGGTTAATGTCCATGAAACAACACATTCATATCCTCATAATTCACAGAACATGTGCAGCCACATTCCGTCTTCAGAGTATCGCTAAGCCTCTTCTATGTGGGGACGGGTCATGCCCCAGTTCCAGATGAGCGCTACATCCCTAGAGCACCCTGGTGGCCTGGCTGGTGAGTGTCCCCGACGTGCCCCTCACCCCATAGATGAACCTCTGGTTGAACTGCTGCATAGCGCCCTGCAGTTGGCTGCGCTGGTGCTGCCACTCCTCAAAGTTGCGCACCGACTCCTGGGTGGGGCGCTGCCACGTGGTAGTGCGCGTCATGTGGTCCACGTAGTACACTCTACCCATGGGGTCCACCCGGCGCTCCCACCTGCACACACACACACACACTCATGAGTGAACACGATATACGTTATACTCCTCCATAAAGATCCCAAGGAGATACCGCCAAAGAGAGAACAACGATAACTAATCTAAAAGTAGTAGTGTAGTAGTGATTGCTGAAGAAGCAACATTTGACAGAAAAAATCATTTGAGCATGATTTGAGCTACAATAATATTATAGGGAGCTCTGGAGGGACAGAGGCTGTTGCTCAACAGACCCTAATCCATGATATAACAAAATAGTTGCGAGTTAGAAAGAGATAACCGTTGAAACGGAAAATGTCTCTGCAGACTTCTAGGAATTTTATAACACCCAGTTATCTTTTTGCATTGCAAACAAAGTCCAATGTGCTTAAAGCACAACATCAACCACCCTTAACATGCTAGTGTGTCAGGCTGCTGAGGAACAGGTTCTGTACCCTGGGGACAGAGCTTCAGGCCGCTCCCAAGACGTCCTCTTCTCGATGTGATCAACAAAGTACATGCGACCGTTTTGGTCTACCCGCTGCTCCCACCTGCACACAAACACCCACAGGACAGAAACACTCATTAACAACCAACCAACATTGGTTCTAATGGATGGCAAACCATCTTCAGTCTAGCCCTCACAGCCCTCCTTTAGGTTCTAAAACAGAAACCCATGTCATCTCCTTGCCCCCCCTTTACCCTGGCGGCAGGGGCCCGTTGTTAACGGGTGTGACTCTTGGGACGACGGCGCCGGAGCCTGCAGCAGGTGGGGCAGGAGGCGGTGGTTCAACACCACTGGAGGTCACTGAGGGCTCTCCTCCTTCTCCCACCGCTGCTGCCGCTGCACCACCGGGGCTGTTCTGTGGGTTGGAAGCCCCACTCATAGAACCCAGCATGGCGCCGTTTGTTATGGCAGCGACCTCGTTCACATCACAGGTGGATGAGCTGTTGGAGGAGGCTGGGCGGTGGATCAGAGGGGGAGATCGAGGGTAGTAGTGGCGGCGGTACGTAACGATTACATATTACAAGGACAATGCATCTGAAAAGTTGCCTAATTTCCTCTGTAATTCTTATCGCTGCTGGTTCTCCTACCTGGTGAAGCGGTTGGTCTGCGGGGGGTGGGTGGCGGGGGCCGGGCAGGTCTCGGAGGACGTAAGGCCCCCGAGCCCCCTGGAGAGGGAGCTGGAGAACCCGTTTGGTTGACGCCGTTGCCGTTTGGTACGATGACCCACTCATCTGACTCACTGGACGGAGACGCATCACGGCTCGACCTGCAAAGGGAATGGTCAAACGCTCTCTTACAGCACTCAACCGTGTGGCATGTGATTATACGATAAGTATATAGTACGGAAGAGTATGAACCTGTTTCCGGTTTCCCTGTTCGGCCTAGCATTCCCATTGGAGGCAGCTTCTAGATAATGGTAGAGAAAAGCATTGTTAAAAAAGAAAAACATAATACAATGACATATTTTAGAATGCTAAATATAATACTAACAATCCTGCTTAAGTGTCAAGGTGTGTGTGTTTGTAAATCTCCACCGTGTTCTCTCTCAGCAGAGGTGAAGGTCTCTGCGTCGACCTGCAGGCCATCCAACAAGACAGACAGGTCACCAACGACATCCTGGCGATCCCTGTCCGAGGCAAGCTGCAGATTCTGCACCACCTCACATACTGGTAGGACACACAC
>JAOSLM010000026.1:12032965-12043846 GCA_025629765.1 Eleginus gracilis | reverse complement strand
TCACATGAAGTAGCTCTAAAAAAACGATTAAGAATGCTATTATTCATCCAGTACATTAAGTGCAACCGTATCAATTATTTTCCCTTTAATTGCATTCTCTGTAACAATGTTGCTAATGGCTTTGGGGGAAGGAGGCTAATCTTTTAATAAGTCAGATATTTCTTATCTTTACTTAAACAGGTTGCCAGAGGTGGATATGAACAGCCTTTAGCCCCAACACCTTGTTACAAGACACTGAAGCTCTGAAATATAATTACGCTTCCAATCGATGTGCGACAAGTGGATGGATGAGAAAATATCCTGTGAAGCCTTTTATCAACCTTGTCTGTCAGAAGCCTACATGGTGTTAAAGCCTCCTTAATGTTCCACAGAACATCTGCCACTACCAACTGGCCCAGTTGCAATGGGTAAGTAGCTCAGTAATGCATTGTGTGATGCATGTACTCAGACCTAGGCCTACTCCTAAAAAGCCAGCTACGCCTCCACTAATGTGGCTTAAAACAGGTTCACGCTGGCTTGTTTGCTCACTGAGTTTTTTGGGGGTTATCCAAGGACAAGGAGAGAACTTCCATTTCTCCATGAAAACTTTTCTTTTAGCGGGAAATGAAACATCAACGTTTTACATCTGATGCAAGCACACATTCCCTTTCATTATTCAATATGTTAACCTCACGGTCATCATTCATTAATATGCTAGTATTAGGCAGTCCTGCAGGATAACTGCAGATTCCTACACGCATTTTTCTCTTATGAATTTCTACGACATGATTCTATCAGTGATTAGTATTTTTTTTCTCTGTTGTACCTGCCAAGAAGACAAATTAACCAAGAATAAAATATGATGCAGTTAATTTCCTGTTACAACTTATTGTGTCTTTGTCTGAGTCGCAGTCTGATGCTTTCTGGATCTATTTAAAGATTGCACCACACACGAGCTGCTTACTGAATATGACAGTCCACAGTCCCTTCCCCTAGATATTAACATTTATATATATTGTGAAAATACATATATACTTTCACCTGTCCTGTAACTGTGGAGAATCTGCTCAGTTTTGTCCAACCACGTATAAGACCTGTCGACAAAACAGTGGATTCACTTTATTTTATTTCTACAGATTTACTCTCCATCTAGACATATATTATATGAATAAGATCATTCTTATTTATAAGAGTAAAGCAAAAATATAATCTTAGTCGTGTTGTCTCAATGGAAGAAAAACAACCACATTCAGTTCATCAGATGAATGATAACAGATTGCCTCCCTCCCACTCCCACCCTTGCTGGAATGTGGCATGTGGCACCATTTAACTGGTGCTGCCACCTCCTGAGGAGCCTCCCAGACCTGGCACAAGAAGCACTGCAGCGTCAACACTTTCTTGTTTCGGTCTCCATGAGGTCGTACAGAGCCCACAGGCGAGCGTCTGGCCCGATCTTATTGATGGCTCCCCTTTGGTTCCTGGGTGGCCGTTAATGAATTCCTACCGTCTGTTGCTCAGAACATTCTTGTTATAAGGAAAGGCCAATTGTGGAATACAAGGAGCTGGAAATGGTGGTAACTTGAGGGGCGGCACATAGAGAATGGTTTTATATTGTCTCCTTCAGTTTATTGCCAGTATAATGCAGATTTTGTTTCAAGGCATTGAAGGATCAGAACTAGAGTTTTTGACCCTGACTTGGACCTGGATGAGGTTCAATAATAATGAGGGAAGGGAGCAGGTATCCTCATTGCCTGAAAGGGCCTCCCACCTTTCTGTTTCAGACAGTGCCAATCTCAACAGTTTTCTTGAGTTTCTATTGTTATTTAATACTTCCTGGATTTGGTTTTGTCCTCCTGAACCCAATCAAAATAACCACCTGGCCCATATAATACACAATATTTTCTATACATAAACATTTTCCTTATTTATTTGTATATTTTTGTATATATAATGACTTTTTATTAAAGATGAAGATTTTAAAAGCTATTGGCACGTGTTCAAACATCTCTGCAACTCAGTCCATTTTTGTCCCAAGTCTAATACTGAAAAACATTTACTGGCAAAAAACAACAACAAACACACTTAATATTCTACTGCACGCTGGTCTTGGTCTGGAGAACCATCTTGTACAACGGTACCCCCAATTTCCCTTTGGTTTTGTGCTCTCGTCATTCAAGACCCCAGGGGAATAAGGGAGTATATCAGACTTTAATGCATGCAGGCATCTCTGTGGAGTTCCTTAGAGCACCCCAACGATGGGAAGTGTCAAAGAAGAGAATGACACATTGCCTCATGTGTGTCATTCACGTGTCCTCCTTTTCATTCCTCAATGCGATGTCAACGATTTATTTGTTCAGTCCTACTTTCAATGTATCCTGTCACGTCTCTCAATGCAATTAAAAAAGTCCAGCCATTCGTCAAGGATGAGGCTGAACTAGAAGATTCCTGTGGGCTTGACTCAGCAGCGCCTCTCATTAGGAGGATTAAACAATTGTCATGCAAACTGGCGTCTCTGGGATGCTGTGTCAGATTTCATACTCCTGTCTCTCTCTTGACTGTTGCCCCAACTGCTTCAGAGTACTTCACCATTCGCTTAATGATATCCAAGCTGTCATCAATCTGCACTAATTGACCAATTTATGTTTTATAGAGATGGGGGAAGACATCTGTCCAGGTAGTTTCATGAAGTATCAATGAATGAGATAGCATGAAAACAGACCAGTCACTGGTCTGTTTTCATTTACGTACATGCGACTGCATCTTGTCAGCACACACAGGTAACGTGTGTTCACTGGTTCATTCATGTCTCATCATTATTGCGAAATGTTTGACTGAGTTTAAAATGTGAAACTGCTTCTCTAATCTTTTGTTGCAGGTTTGTTGAATGTGTATGTTTATAAATGCATTAAAAATATATATATTATATAAGTATAATATTTGCGTTCTCCCATAACTAAGAATGAATCTTTCACATAAACAGTTTAAAAGGCTTTCTCCACACTACACAAATACTTTTATGTTATGTTAATCAATTCAACCATTGCAAAAACTATATTGTGGGGCCCCAGGATAATCTTGTGACGAATTACCTGCGTTGATTTTCTACCTTATCCTTCATTGAATGGTAATCAACACTGCCACTTTTAGTCTGTTAGTTCAATGTCAAATTGAAGAATGTGTTAATTGATGTAATTGGACATGCTTGACTAAAAGTGACTGAATAGTTTCTCTCAGTTCAAGACAACATTGATCTAAAGTTCACTCAAGTTAGAAATATTAAGTTTTGATTTGACTTAAAGTATTATCACTTCCAGAAGGTACATTAAGTGGAAATTCAAGGTACCCATCTGAAGGTTTGTCATGACTCATCTAACAGTTAGGCGAGCCTAGAAAATAAATATATTTGAGGCAACCTTCTTATGTCTAAACACTTTCCTATTTCATCAACACCTTGTTGAGAGAATCCACTCAAAAAAGTTTAAGCACAACTGTTTCATGAAAGGATTCTTCATTAGGTGAGTGTTGCATGCAGAGCTCAACTATTGTTCTTATGTTTTATTCTTTCTTTCTTTCTTTTTCTTATTCTCTACAAACTTTGGGACCCATCTCCTTCCACAATTTTTCACCAAGAGACTCCATTCTGATTTGAAAATGTTCAGATTATCCTGGAATCGCACAACATTATAATTTCTTTAAGATATTCTTTAGAGCTACCCGCTTCATATATTTTCAGTTGTCTTTGGCTTTTGTCTGTGGGCCCGTGTATATGGATAGAGGCTAGGTGCTTGCTAAATATGAGGTTTACTCCCGGTAGAAGCTACATGCTAAAAACAACGCTTAAACTATATTTTTCACGTCATGCTATCTACACAAATCATATGCCCTATGAAAGCTGAGACTCAAAGGAGTACAACTGTATAAGCCTCATCATTGTGTGAGCTTATTGTGATGAACTAGATGTGAATGAATAAGGTCAATAACATACTCTTCCAAGTGTCACACAGACACACACAGACACAGGGAACAGCTCAGCTATTCTATATTTATCTCAAATGTATTAAAACGTTGTCACTTTAGCGATTTGTTTAATTCTTTGCTTTAGTTTCCAACCATTTAAATGGTGTGCATGTTTACATTGTTTACTCCATTTAGACTCTGTTAAAATCCTTTCACCTGACTTTAGCCATTTAACATGTATTTACGTCTTAAATATGTGTTTTTAATAAAACATATTTTCAACCTCACTTTGCACTACAGCACTAACCGCATTTTCTGCAGGAAATTAATTTTCTAGTTTGAAATGTTCTTCATATATGTGGTATTTTGTCATTATTTGATTTATATCATGGGTATTGTGTTATTTTATTGGTATTTATAGTATATTGTGGAGGACCAGGAGATCCTCAGCTGCCCCAAAGGGCTGAGGATGGACAGCGCAGGCTTGCAGGTAGAATGCAGATGGGACAGGTGATTGACAATCACTATTATCACTCGCAGCTGCTGCAGTCCAGCCTGCCGGTGGCTACCGTGATGTGATTCGTGGGAGATGGTAGCACACTAAGGCTAGCTACTACTAACCCCTTTTCCCTGGGTTTGCAGCTCATCTGCTAGGGTCTGCTGTCTTGAGTTTCCCCCATCCCAAGGAGTGATTTCCCTGAAGAGAACCTTTTGTTACCTTTTTATCACCAACCCCTTAGTTTGCAGTGGTTTCAATAAAAGATGCCCTGAAATCGTTTAAGCCACAGCCATTTCCTTGACGTTTACTGACGACACATAATATGTTATGTATCATGTAAACGCATGCTCAATAGCTGGAGGTGTAGATTCTTACCATCTCACAGAAGACGGATGGTTTGGGTGTGTCAAGTCACCATCACCTGTGGAAAGGATTCAGTTAAAGTGTATATGATTATATTCAGTTATGCTTAATTAGTTATATGCTATGGGTTAAAAGAAAGGTATATGCGTGATGTGTTATTTAGTGTGTTAAATGCAACAGTTGAACTGAATCCTTTCCACAGTGACTTGTGACTTGACACACCCGAACCATCTGTCTTCTGTGTGATGGTAAGGAGTCACTTCAAACTGTGCAATGTGTGTGACTGTGTTGCATCTTACTGTTTGCTATTCTGATCTTTGTTTTCCATCATGGCCATTTTATTTAATATGGTTGCAATGAACATTCAAGGAAAATGACCTCTGTCACTTGGTTAACACTATTGGATAATGGCCTCAGTGTTCGTATTATCAGTATTACATGACAGAGTTCCTTTTTTCAGCATTTATAGTTTGCTTATAGGGCTGCCATTCAATAATCTGCTGGGTATGAACATGCCAAAGATAGTTGGCTGTGGATTGTAGTCTGACAGGACAGAGAGACAACTCTTTTACAAATGTAAATCATCATCCCCGATTCCCCATGGTAACCGAACTGTGACCTCATTCTTGCAATGCTGTGATTCATGCGACTTAACTAAGTGCTGTTCTATGAATCAATACATCCTTCAAATCATTTTAATCATACCAAAATACTGGGGTTTTTTTCCGTCATGGCTGTAAGTCAAATGAATAATTTAATACTTTTCCTTTAGCATTTCTGTTGAGTTTTATGGCTAATGCATTTAATAGAAACCATTCAGCTTGCCAGATCAATATGACACAGGCACAAGGAAAATTGATTAAATTATAAAATCCTATACAGGTTAGGGTTGATCAGTTGGGTGCCTAGTATAATTAGTACCATGAGCGGAAATACCAGATGAAAATAGGGGAATTATTTTCTTTCTTTTTTTACATTAAGATTAAGTTTGAATCCATACTTCAATCAGTCAAAAAAACATGCGTTTCCCCCTCCCATCTCCATGGAGACGGAGCGGCGCTGCCCAGAATAATAAATGTGCGATTCCTCCGCTATTAAACTCTGTTGATATTATTTTAGCTTTGAGAGTGACCTGTCTGCACCGATGTGTATCTGTTCTGGAGGGACAGAACCCAGGAAATCTTAAAAACTCTCTCCTGTGATTAAATGTTCTCCAGGTTGGACTGGTTGGAAAAAAAGTTTGGAAAAAAAGATGAACCCAAATAGATAGAAAATGTTCCTCACGTGTACGGTAGTTTCCTTTGGATTATTTCATTGCATTTTTCAATTTGCTGCAAGAGTGACCTCATAAATAAAGGAATGGCTGAATCTATGTGTTGGTTGTGACGTGATGACGTCTGCAACCAGGCTTCTAATGCATTGGTGCATTGGAGAATAAAGTTCATCTTACGGTTTAAATTGGGTCAACGCCAGATGATTCTCCTATTTATTAAGAAGCTGTGTAGGCTACTTGCAGTTCTGAGTGCTTGGGATATAAGACGTATTGTGTAATGTAAAATTGACATATCTCTCAAGTATGGGTTGCCTTGTAACCGGAAGGTTGCTAGTTCGATCCCCTTCTACGTTCCGCTCCTTTGCGACCCGACCCGACCCGACCCGGACCCTCCGGTGGAAACGCGCCATAATAGGTTCGTGGCTCCTCCTAGCTGAGTGCCCTAACTGCTCCCGACGAGCTGGCTGTCGCCTTGCATGGTTGACTCCACCGTTGAAGTGTTAATGTGTGTATGAACCGCTGTAAGTCGCTCTCGATAAAAGACTTGCCCTAAATGTAGATGTGAGTACCAAGGGCACATTCGCAGCAATGGCAACGGGGATGTCAATTTATGTATTGGATTCAAAAGACCTTTAGCCTACCACAGAATATGATCCCAGCTCAATGGCTGCCTAGTATGATCAAGAGCACTAACTAGTTGATCCATTGACGCATTCTCTTTGAAAGAGAATATGCCTATTTTTGGTTAATTACTTAATGGGGGGCTTTGTGAGAGGCTTGAAAATCCAATTATAAAAATGTATACAGAAATCTAGATTTTGAGTAAATTTGGATAAGCATTTTTGCATTAGTATTATCTACATTATCAACACTACATAATATACATCTTTCCCTTTTAATTTAGACATTCTAAAACATTATTATCCTAATGGAGTTGGATTCCAGAACTTTTGGATGAGATTTATATGAACACATGACCCAACACTAATTGTAATGCACATCCTATACAGCAGGGGTAGATATTGCATCACGTAAATACTACTTAGCGTTTCTTTACACATACTTCCTCTCGCGGTACTTCCACACCACCACAGGCGGCGGATTTCAGGAGATGGCGGCCAGAGGTGGTTTTCAGTCGGCACCGACAGGAGGCGGCGGCGGTGGAATGGGTCCTGGACCACCGGTACCGGGTGGAGGACCAGGTATGGGCCCTGGGACACCTGGAAGGATGGGACCCTCGCCAGGCGCGCAAAATCATATGTACCGTTCCCCGATGCCCGGGCCTGGATACCCGGTAAGCGTCCCTCCGTCGCTGGTGCTGACGCGTTAGCGTGTCAGCTAGAACAAAGCCTTTAGCCCGTTGCTTTGTTAGGTAGCTAACTGAGCTAGTTGTGTTTATGTTCTTAACGTGGACACGTAACCATATTAGCATGAGGCCATGACCAACATTTGGTTAAACTGTAATCGCATATGTGCACGGGGTGTTTATCGCACACACCACTTTGTTGTGTGATTTGTTGTGTGAGGTAGCTAACGCGCTGCTAACAGCGGTAGCGTTAGCCACTTCTATTAGCTTTGCTAACTTGTACGTCAGCTCATGTCAACATATGGATATCTTGACGCTGCAATAATTTCAGTGTATTTGTATTCTGGTGTAAATAAATAACTAAGTTGAAGGTATCACTTGAATCGCTAGGATACAACTAACGGCCAAGTAGTCCATTGGAGATGTCGCGCCTTGGGTTTAATTCAAGCCAATAGCATCGCCCGTAAGAGGGCGATGCTATTGGCTTTGCGTTACTCCAGTTGCATCTATGTTGGTTGTGCACCGACATGACAACGTTGTCTCTAAATGTAACGTTTAAATTGTGTGTGTGTGTGTGTGTATTATGAACTAAGACGAACTTTTAAGATCGATACATCTTTCTCTGACCCCTTTTTTGTCCCTTGTTAGTCCCTTGTTACATCATTTTTTCTGAATTTATTTTTATTTGACGTAACAAACGTACCTCTTGTTCTCTCAGTTCCATTTAACGTACTGTACAAGTATAATTTAAATATATTTCTTCAATCTGAAACAATCTGCCGAAAGGTTGGCATAGCTTCCAAGGCCATGCAGCTTGCTCCTACCGTGAACAAATGCATTTCCTGTGAAAGGATGCTACACTTCTCCTCACCCCCCTATATCCTTGACTAAACACACACTGGCGTTCAGAATGTTATAAAGAACGCTCCAATCACTGAGTACTGCAGAACACTCAGAATCTGTTGTTGAAAACCAAGGTTGCAATGATGAATGGTGATAATAGAGTGTGGAATTTCTATTCCACCCACACATTCCGATTCCAATACTATTAGAATCGCCCCTTTTGCACACAGTCTGTTTGTAAAAAGAATGTATAAGTCACAATAGTGCAGTGATGTGCACCATTGTGGTTGCACAATTAAGAGCTTATGTGTTAACTCTGTTTTTCTACATATGATTTCTATCTTGAATGGGCTTAAAGTTATTTAACTTGGTTGGTGAATCCAATCATAACTCATCTACTGATTCGATATTTTGGAGATGAGATCAACCACCAGTCACTGTAAATGTATTGAGCAACTAAAAGCAGACATTATCCTTTATCTTCTTAGCAATCATTTTATTTTTAATATCAATATACAAATTTACTTTAAGCCATTGAGATGTGCTTACAGGATATAAAGCGAATGAGATGGGGAGATTGTATCCCGCCCTGCTTGGCTCCACCCGAGTCTGTTCAGTGAGAGGGAGGGCTGTAGCGCTGCTGTTGCTGGAGAGCGCTTGATGATCATAGGACTTGTAGCAGAGCTGAAACGAGTGGGGGGAAGAAGAAGAGCTAGGTGGCTTGTCCCTTATCCGAACACATGCAGTCTAATACTCGGAGCCGCTTATTTGAGTTCTTATCACATGGGTTGGTGAGTCGCCAGGAGATTTTTGTTTCATAGTTTTTTATACATTTGGCAGGATCGCCATGTGGAGTTGCATTGAGACACGTTTCATGTTTGCTATTTGCTATACAATCCAGGGTAAATGTACATTCTATTATGCCCTTTTTTGTTTTATAAAAGGGTAGATTTGGAAAGAATTGGCACCTTTCTTTTAGTCAAAGCACGATGATATTTGTCTTTATCCGATGATACAAATATTTGGTTTGATCTGATGCCTCTAGTCTAAACTTAGGTTTGTTTACTGATTGCATGATATAATTATTTTGCAGAGCTTCCGCGTCTATAAAATATGTGTGCCAGAAAACCCTTTTGAATTCACATTATGATTTGAATGGGCTACCTTGTGTGGAGATGGTGTGATAATCAAAAGCACTGAAGAGCTGTGATTTATTTCATTTGTCCATAACTCTTCAGTACACGCCGTCCTTGAAAAAGAATTCACTGCATTGGAATCCTGGGCTTTTAGCATAATTTTTGTTCTCCATCACCCAATTACTCCACAGATTTTGACTGCGGAGATGTTGGGAGTACACAAATGCATGTTTTCTCTTCCCGTCATTTAGGCGCTCCTCATCCAAACGTGAAAATATATCCCTCATCCACTACATGTCCAATATGTCGCAATACAAGTATGTCTTTAGGGAAATGTGGGCATCTTGGGTTAAGAACCAGCTGAAGAATTCCTATCACCATGACTGCAAACCCTTACAGGAATTAATTGCAGGCGCTTGCTGCTAGGGTTGATAAACTCACTCCAATGCAACTGCAGTACTTTACTGTAAGCACTATTCCATACCTCCTCTATTCGTCAGGGGTGAACCTGAAACCTCTGGTCTTTCCTTCACAGAGACCTGGTATGCCCCCATCCAATCGGATGACTCCGCAGGGCCCTGCCATGGGCCCCCCAGGATATGGTAACAGTCCAGTATCACGGCCCGGCATGCCCGGCGGCATGGACCCGTCTCGGAAGCGTCCCGCTCCCCAGCAGATCCAACCGGTGCAGAATCGAAACCAGCAGTAAATACTACCCATGGTGGAGAGCGGTCTAGTCGCAGGCCTGCATGTTCGGGATAAACACTAATGATTAAACATGTTCACATTCTTTCATTTCATTTTCATATACTCTACCACATTTTATTGTATTTAAGTTCCAACGTTTATCAATCATTTATACGTTTTAAACTAAAGCCTGAGGATCTTGCTACTAACAAATACTGGCTAACCTAATTTAACCAGAACCATTTCTTAATCTTGTTCTTAATACAGCACAAAGAAGAAGAAGATGGCTGATAAAATTCTACCTCAAAGGGTATGTATAAACTAAAAAACAACAATCTTTCTGAAGGCCTGCTGCTACGGTCTAGATAATTGGTAACTAAATAATCCACCTATCATAAAGATCTAGCATCTTTATGATGAGGTGGATTATTTAATTGGCTTGACCCCCGGAACCTTAAGCTTGTTATGAATGCATCACCTTTTTCTGTTGTTGCATCCACTGGGCCATGCTTCAGTTAATGGGCACCTTCTAAATAAAATCACAGTATTACACAGACGCATTATTGACGTAGTGACTATCATAATTAATTTAATGCTAATTACCTCTCTGGGTCCACTAATGTCCTCCTGTTTGTTTTGTGTGTGTTCTGTCTCAGATCCGAGAGCTGGTGCCAGAGTCTCAGGCCTACATGGATCTGCTTGCCTTCGAGAGGAAGCTGGACCAGACCATCATGCGCAAGAGGCTAGACATCCAGGAGGCACTCAAGAGGCCCATTAAGGTATTCCATTCAAATGATGTACAGCATTTCAGGGATGCGTCCTCAAATCTCACCACATA
>JAOSLM010000026.1:12005781-12015821 GCA_025629765.1 Eleginus gracilis | reverse complement strand
CACACACACACACACACACACACACACACACACACACACACACACACACACACACACACACAGACGCACATGCGCTCGCACACACTTTGCTTGATAGACATGCCTTAATAGCTGCACTTGATGACAATTTCATCTACCCCATGGGCATTTATATACTAAAATTGAATTTACCTAATACATTTGAAAGTACCAACATTAGATGTATAATGAAAGTAGTAGGAAAAACGGTCTATGCAGTTTTAACAGTACAGCTGTTTTCGTGAATATAGCCTCGCAAGAGCATTTCTTATCGCCGTATCAAAAAAACTATTCTTAACTATGTGCATGGCAGGCACATATTTGTTTATTAATTAAATGAACGCCGTGAATGGGATTCAACAAGTCAGAGCTCACATTACGAACTTCCCCATCCACCTTTCATCCCTACGCTTTTGAACGACGTCCACTGTAACTCTTGCCTCCTTAAATGGCTATGGGAAATTAACAATCCCCTAAAGCCACCCGGGAAAGATTCCCCGATTCCCCGAGAAGGGACCCTACTTTAGGAGTTCAATGTCCGCACAGCAGGCAGTCTGTACTATCGACTAGTCCTGTGCGTAGTTGTTACACATCAGAGAGTAAGAAAACACGACTGTGTTTATTAAGCCATTGCATCTAGAGCCGGGGAAACGGGGGTGGTGAAGGAGCAACGAGAGACAAGGTTCTGAGTGGCTGTTGCTCGGTTGGACTCACCGGGCCATGTCTCATTTGCTTTCTGCCATTGCCAAGACGCCGGTGAGGCAGATGTAGGGCGAGGGGTCGATGTTATCAGAACCCATTTACTGCTACCGCTGAAGGCTGTTGTTCAGGCCAGATCTTGGGCTCATTCATTCGCCCATAAGTGGAAAGAAATTATGGATTCCTTATTGCCCTTCACGGATGCAAAGCCATGTGTTGAGCGAGACACATGCATATGTTGCACGTGATGTCTCTTACTCTGTCACTCCACCATTCATCGTCATCAATACCCGATGTTTACACCATGAGTACGTGTACTCACATGTATCCATGAGCATGGGTATCAAAAATGTGCGAACTATAGCTGTTTCATGGTCTAAATATTATGAGTCCTCATAATATTGAATCCGCTTTTAATGATTCCACTAATTCCAAATCTCTTCTCATTTATATATCCAAGACACTTTTAAAATGACTTTCTTTTAACCAATTTCATTAGGCCTTCTTGTGCGATCATATTCCTGGTGCTTGGCAATGAGTTTGTTGAACAACAGTCTGCTCAGGCCCCCAAGCCTCTCTAAGCCGTGTCATGGGTTGAACGGTGAACCACAAACAATGATGTGTACTGGATAACACTAAGCTTCTGTTACTAGTGGTTGCATTTGGCCTTGGTGACCGACCAAATGGTCCAAGGTCTGGCATCGCAAGATCCTGACCTGTTGCAGGTATGTCGCCCGAGGGCAATAAATACAAACAAAGAGTAATCTTTAAATCAGACTCTCATGAATGTGCGCTAATCAAACCCATTCACGACCACAGCTGGATTCTCCTCCCTGTTGGGAACGTATCGCATCATTTTTGGGGGCAGATGAAGCCGAGGCTAGCATCGGGTTGTTTCAGCTGAAAGATGAGATTAGTATTTCTAGGATCTGAAACGTTTTTTGTCTGTTTCCAATAGAGAACCGGATAATGCAGGTACATGCAGGCCTAAGCAAATGCCGGGTGATTCACAGCGGTGAGATAAAAAAAAACTGGAAGTGTGAAATTGTTTTATATTGTGTTGGCCACAAACAAAATTCTGAGTGTGATCGCTCGTAATTCAATTCAGTAGCTCAGGTTGTGGCGCTGCAGCCAGTGTCATGTTCCCACTAGTAGAAAAAAGGTGTTGTGCCTCACAGAGACACTCTGTGTGACTCTCCCAGCTTTTGTTGCCCTTTATAGAACCTGCCCTTTCTATTGTTTTGTAACTAGGCCAATACTTGACCAGCTGGAATCTGTGAATTAATTCGTAATCTAATTCCAGTATCTCAGTGGGTTCACAATTATATGTTTAACTTAGAAAATAATCTAGATTCCTGCAGTTTTTATTGTTCATATTGGAGTTTTTTCCGGTATCATCCTATCATCTGCGTTTTCTTCTACTGTCCTCTTTCGTCCATCACTTCCTGTTAGCTTTAGTCATGAAACTGGTTCATACACTAGAATGTCTTGTAAATAATAAAACAACTTGCATTATCCATCTATTTTCTTTAACTGAATAGAAGCAGTAGCAGTGGACAAGTTCCCTCCCCCCAGTGTTTCCCCCAGAAAATGTCTTAGTCAAGGTGGTCAAGGAGCGTTTTTTTATTTTTATACATTGGTAGTCAAGGCGGGGCCCTATTGTTCTTCAGGCGGCCACCTTAGCCATACAGTGCTGGGGGAAACACTGCCCCCCTCCCCACACACTCCTCTTCAGGCGGTCTTGTCTCCTATGTCACCATGGTCCATGTCTCAGGAGTCACCACCAGGGCGACAGTGGCCCTCGGGGTAGAGCAGGTTGTCTGGCAACCGGTAAGGGTAGATCCTCGGCTCCTCCTAGCTTGGTGTCGAGGGGTCCCTGAGCAGGACACCTGCTCCTGATGACTGGGCTGTTGCATTGCATGGTTGACACTGCTATTGTAGTTTGAATGTGTTGGGAATTATGTGAGGCATTAATGGTATCAAGCCATTTGTTGGCCACATGTCCGACACCGCAGTGTCTTTTCTGACACCACCGCCTGTGTATGAATGTGCATTTGAATTGGTACATTTGAGGCGATAATTAGCGCTCTGAGTGGACACAGGTCTTAAAAGTGAATGGATGGAGTCCATTTATTAATTTATTTTTGCCACTAATGCCATAGGAGGTGTATACACATTCGGCCTGGCCAATATTAACTATTTTTGATGCTTTTCTTCCATAGTAGTTTTGAGGGGGATTGGCTGAACTACTCTTTCTTTACAACAACTCAACAGGAAAGGTCAGCCCTAGCATTTCTATAGCACAATTCACAGTGCAAATTCAGCCCGTCTAATCAATATTTGTCCCCCTATACAGACAATGTCCTTTTCTTTGCAAGTGGGTTGCATTTTGGAGAAAAGTATGCTTGTTCTGAGCAAATAGACTGAGTATTTGAATACCTGATGAAAATATAGCCCACTGGAATGTGTATTGTTATTTGATCTTTGCATATTGTTTACATTAGATAAGTCTCTTTTACCCTGGACATGTTTTATTGCACACCTAGTGTTTCATAGTTGCTGACCATGAACTGATCTATAAATGAGAGCCTGCTTTCTTCTCAGTGGCCATTATTTAAGAATAAAGGTTATAATAAGGGTTTACTATATTATATAAACCAGTTTAATGTGTAAAGAGAGCGACACCATGATCACTGTCTTTGACTAACATGAGCAACTTGAGACGAGACAACTTCTCTGTGTGAAAACCAAAACGACGAGGCCACAGGTGTTACAACTGCTTTCCACTCCCCTTTGCGTTCTATTTGCCACTGAAAGGTAATTTGGTTTCAGCGGTCCTGAATCGTATTCGGTGCAGTACCAGTGAGATGTTGACTAGATCTTATCCACCACTGTGATCTGTGCTGATATTCAATGAATGCCACAAACATTTCCTGCAATAAGATACTTCCTCCAACCCCACTGTCACTCCCCACTGTGTTTTCTTTCTTCCATCACTGTGACAGATATGTGGCCAGCACCTGTGCCCGGAGTCTCCACCTCCAGGCAGAGATCAGCTGGAGAGCCCAGCCCAACACTGTGCTGGAGAAGGTGTACATGTCCATCACAAAGGTAGAATGTTCTCACTGTGGCTCACCAGTTAATCTAACAACTCCTGTTTTACTTCTTTTGATGTGTTGGGAACTGCAACAGGACTAACATTAGAATCGCTCCCATGCATATTGATTTGCAAAGGCATAAAGTCTGACTATGTGTAGGACCTATTTGTCCCAGCGTCTTCCATTGAATTGTGCGTGTTTGTAGTTGGTGTATTCCTTCATTCAGCTGGTTCAGGCAGAACAGAAGGATTGCGGAAAATATGCATTTGTCATTCTTGATGAAGTGACAGGGCTTTAATGGATTACTTATGTGGAAGTCTAGCCTTCACGTTTGGGATTCATAATGAATCCCAAACAAAAGCAATATTGGTGGCCATCACCACCCAAAGGACATAATTTGGGTCACAAAGTTGCAAACTCATCTCTGCCCGCTCCCCGTTCATAATGTCCACTTTTATTGGCTTGTCAAACCCGCTCCAGCTACCTGTTCATTGGCCGCCCATGGTCCTCGCATGGTAAAACACAGTAAACAAAGGGAAGGGTTACGATTGGCCTGTACTTCACACACACACACCCATACCATACATGCCCCGGGCCGAGGAGCTTTAACAACATAAGCCATTCTGTAATTGTTTTGTTTAATCAGGGGCTTTAGGCTATGCCAACTGGAAGGAGGCGTAATAGAGGATTCACACTCCTCCCTTTTCATCTCCCCGTGTGCAGGTTTGAAGATGCCTGTGGGGAACTTGATTTGATCGAGCAAGGGTGAAGCTTAATTTACTTTATTGAAAGGTCTGCTCCAAAACGTTATACTTAAGTTACAAAGTAAGTTAAAGTAAGGCAGTAGATAACAATATTGAAGCTCTTTGGTGCTTATTTATATGTTCTGGTCATGGTTCGAGTCTGTAGTTTCAGTTTTTCTTGCCTAACAGCTACGCGCGCCAGGAGGAACCGTGGAGGAATGTTGGCGTGTCATGTGATTCTGGCAGCCAGAACCACACAATTAAAACAGGGGAATAAATCAAGCAAAATAATATCTTATATTTGTTGCTTTTATCACTTCTTATTTCCATCACATTGAGTTCAAGAAGTGTCCTATATAAATGAAATCCACTATCAACATGATCCTCATGAATATTGAGTGACATGTGTATCGACGGTTGGGACATTATGTGGAGCAATTTCAGGGAATCGTGTGAACACCACAGTCCTGAACATGCACAGGCATGGAGGTAAACACTGACTCAGTTATCTTTAACATCAACCTGCATTTTAATAACCGTTTGATAAAAGTTTCAGTTTGAATTCTCATGACTTTTTCATCGTTTTTCATGATTTGACACGTTTCGGGAAGGTGGGTTGATTTTGGGGTCCTTTTTTATTTACATCTTGAAAAACCAATCAGCCCCTGTAGCTCCCCACTGTATCTACCCAGTCCCCACTGTAGCTCCCTGTACAGGTTGTGTCTTATTGTTTTCTATCTGACTTGTTTCAATTCACCCCCTCGACTTGTTCCGGTTCAACCCAACAGAACCCAGACTCGCGCCACCTGGATGGCCTCTCCAAGCAGCTGGACTGGCAGGTGAGGAAGGTCCAGCGATGGTTCAGACGCCGCAGGAACCAGGACAAGCCCAGCACGCACACCAAGTTCTGCGAGAGCATGTGAGTGCTTCTATACTCAGTGGGGTTAGCTTTTGAGTGGAAGATTTGGTTTGTTGGTAGTTTTGTTTTTGGGGCGGTTGGGTAATAGTGAGGCACTTGCAGAGGTGTTTGAATAAATGCGGGAATTCATGTTTGCATAGATTGCTTCACTAAGAGCCTCATTGTTTTTTCCTCATTAGGTGGAGGTTAACATTTTATCTCTGTATATTTACCTATGGAATCCAGTTTCTTTGGCGGGTAAGTAAGCCAGTCTGTGGGTCAAGTGTGTACTTGGGGAAAGTGATTTGTTTGCTTTGACTTGCTTTTCAACCGCAACGGGGTCTTGATTGTTGAGCCTGTTAGTTCATCTGTTTGATGAAATAATGAGCTCCTCTCTGTGTTTCTGTCCCAGTGCCCCTGGATGTGGGATACGAGGCACTGCTGGTACAACTATCCATATCAGGTGAGATGCAGCTTGAGATGCACAGCAAAGCCCCCTTAACCCAATACCCATCCTCTTTTTAGTCCAGCCATGGAAGGACGTTGGAACTTCCAGGTTCAGAAAGTATAAATCTTTGGTCTGAACTGGGCTTTTTTTTTAACTCTGCAGTTTTATACCAGTACACTATTTTGGATTGGTGTTGAATGGTAGAAACACAACTGGTGTTATGCTAGATAACAGATTAAGATGTTGCTGGGCTCTCAACTTTGAAAACCTAAACTTTCCAACACTGCACAAACAATACATCCATAGATTTGTTTAGAAAATAACATTGTCGTAGAACATTGTCCATTTTATAACTATATAAGAACTTTACACTCCTTGGAGCTACAATGTTATGTAATGTAATGTAATGTAAATGTCTTTGTAAAGTACATTTAAAAAACAACAGTTGATCAAAGTGTTATGTCATGTGTGATGTTTATTTTGATTTCATGCTTTACTGGGGGAGAGGAGGAAGTACACGGATTTATGAATAATTAAGAAGTCGGGCAGTTGGCGCAGGGTAATCTGAAATGCCATTATTTGGCTGACATCTTATCATCAATTTCTATCTTCCCAACTTTCAATCGAGTAATAAGAGTAGTCCAGTTTTGAAGGTAAATTGTATTACACTCACAGGTTCCTCCTGTGTACTTCATGGAACACAGGAGGTACATTAATCTTGATGACATTCTTTCTATTGTTGCCATCCATTTCCTTCCCTTTAGCATGCATACACTGCTTGTGTAAAACCTTCTTTAAATCCCCCCCGAGCAGTACAGTTTATATGTGCCCAACGTGGGTCCTCTATACAGACTGCCATCTCACCTGGTGAGCGGCTTTCGGACCCCCTGAAGTTTAACCTGACTGTCATCCAGGCGCAAAACAGCCCAGAAAGGGACAGGATGGGATGAGATTAATCATATGATAGACTTAGGATCAGGCTTTGGGGGATGAGGCTTATATGTTGTGTTGTTTTAACTGTCTCCACATAGGTCCTGACTCCAGGACTGTACCACTACTATGTGATAGAGCTGGCCTTCTATTGGTCACTCATGTTCTCCCAGTTTACTGACATTAAAAGGAAGGTAAGAGCTGTGCGTTTGTGTGTACGTAAACGTGATTGTGTCTGTGCGTTTTAATGTGTTTGTGTGTGTGTACATGCGTTCATGCTTTCGTGCATGTATTACCAGTGGCTGTGGAAAGTATGGTGCTGGTTCCATTATGGCTCACTGGGGGAGGTCACAAGCTGTAAGCATATGACAACCATCGCAGGCACCACCACATAATCATTAAGAAGCAATGATGCCAAGTCTAAGCCTGATGCTCTGAGCGAGAGAGAACATTATTTCCTTCATAATCTGAAATTGAACAGACTTTTAATCTGAGCTTGTTATTAATTTGTGGTAAACTTGGAATATGAATTCAGGGCATAGAAAGAGCCATGCGCGTTTGAATGATGGTATACATTCAAAAGTATACATACAAACACATATTCATTAGTATATTTGTGTTGTTAAGGCCACAAGAGTGAGCTTTGAAGTTATTGGAATTGAGCCAGCACTTTTCCATGATTTGACCTCTGGTAGTCCCACCGTCATGACCGTCTTTGTTCTAAGAAACTTTAACCCAACCATAATTTATGTTCAAGAGGCATGGGCCTCTCAACTTTGAAGACTTTAACATTGTATGATAGGAGGTTTAAAGATCCTTGGGCTATCTTATACAGAAATACTAGTGTTGAAATAGGACTGGGCAATTTACATTTTGCCCAGGTTGTTGTATTATACAACAGACTGAAATATATCAGGTTATTTTTCTGTGAAAATAATATATTATTCCTATTTGTTAATTTCCTAATTGTTTGAATCATAACATGCAGCTGACTGTTGTGAAGACCGGGAAGAGAAAGGAGACACCCCCCATTCTTTTATTTCACCACTATAACTGTAACTACAGTATCTGTATGAAATATGTACAGACATACTCAGAGCAGGAAATAGTTCGAGCCACAATGAACCCTTTGTCAAAAGCAGGTGCCACTCATAACATTAATGATGGGTTTACCCCTTTTATGTTAGTCGCTGTAGACACGATAACTGTTGCATAAATGTAATGTAATATGAACCAGGGCGTGAGCATACATTGAACATTGCACTTTAGCACTTTGGTCAACTGTTGTTTTTTAAATGTGCTTTACAAATAAATGTACATTACATTACATTACATTGCTGGTGCTACCCAATGTTAATTTTGGGGGCTTCCCCTGTCTTTATAAATGCTGTGCCCTTGAACATCACAACATGTACATGTTGTGATGTTTGAAAGCTATGTATTAATGTATTTCTTTTATGTATATTTGTATTTGTCAATTAGTAGCTGATACTTTACCATAGTACAGTAATACTGTATAAACACAATCAGCAGTTTAGTGGTGTTAAAACCCCAGTGTGATCCATACTACATACATGCATACATACAAGCACAGATCAGTGACACACACACATACACATTCATGCATGTTGACGTGCATTTGTCCCCCTGTTTTGTGCGCAGGACTTCCTGGTCATGTTCATCCACCACATGGCCACGGTGAGCCTCATCAGCTTCTCCTACGCCAACAACATGCTGCGTGTGGGAAGCCTGGTCATGAGCGTCCACGACGCCTCCGACTTCCTTCTAGAGGTCAGTCCGCCGGCCAATGACAAAGGGCCTGATTGTCCTCAGATCTGAACTTTTGAAGGAAATGTCACCGCTGCTCTAAGTGGAACTAAAGTGTGTCATGGAGTTAGCGAACCAGTACTCGGTTCACCGAGACAAAATCATTAATTTAGTGAAACAGTACTTTGGGAACCGAAACTAAAACAAAACACCAACAAACTTGTAATGGAAACTAAAAGGTCAGCAACACTACGATTTCTCACACACATTGTGCACATTGTTTTAATGGGGTCTCTCTTTGAAGGAACAATCATATGGTGTATTTGGCCATTAGAGGCAATCTCAAATGCTTCCACTTGGAAAGGAACAGACATCGGTAGGAAGACACATTAAACACTGGCAGGTACTGTGTGGCCAGCCCTGCTCTCCTTCCAGCTATGGATCATGGGGCTAACAGTACATGAAAAATACCCAATCAGAGCCTGCGTAGATTGATTGCGTCATATTGAACTGGATCTAATTTCACAACTCTATCATTTAATTTCCACCGATGTAGTTCCCTAAAGAATCCCCATCATGTCGTAGAGTAGAGGATGCGAGTCTAATGGATTTTGCCCTCATATCCAAAACCTGTTCCCTTTAACAATCTCGTTAACAGATGTAGCGACACACCTCTCTGGTCACTTGATTAGTGTGATCGTATTGTCTGTTGTCTGAATAGGGATGTTGACATGGAATTAAAGATGAGGCTTTATCTGTGACTTAGACTAAATTTGTGTTTAACCTAATCCAACAATCATTTGTGACCCTTTCTTTTTGATTATGGGTTGGTTGTGTGTTAGATACAATCAAACACTATTTCCAACATCCGAAAGGAAACTAATGGCATCCATGGTGATACTAATGAAAACATTGTGCTGACATTTAACTTTAGGAGGGCTACTGGAGGTAGGATATATGAATATCTTGGATAGGATTTCTGGAAATAATTGTAGTTTGCCACCTGCAACTGGATCGGTTTTAGGAGCGAGGTTCTCCATGAGCTGCTGATGTGTCCCAATGTGTTGCTTATTTCTGCCTTTCTCCAACAGGCAGCCAAGCTGGCCAACTACGCTAAGTACCAGCGTCTCTGTGACGTCCTGTTCATCCTCTTCAGTGTTGCCTTCATCCTCACGCGCCTCGTCATATTTCCATTATGGTAAGTGTTGTGGGTGACAGAAACATTGTACTATGGACATATATCATACTCATCCTACTTCTCTTTAATGTTCGTTTCTGTCTATTATCACAAAAATAAACCGCCATCAACATCGTACTACATCGGAGATGAGAAGCCAGACGACTCGTGACTCTAATTTACGATAATGGCGCGTTTCCACCGGAGGGTGTGGGTCGGGTCGCAAAGGAGCGGAACGGATCGCGTTTCCACCGCCAAAAGT
>JAOSLM010000026.1:11778574-11794967 GCA_025629765.1 Eleginus gracilis | reverse complement strand
CAACCACCACCTCTATCACCAGCCCTGCCACCAATCCCACCTCTACTAGTACCGCCACTACCATCATAACCACCTCCGATACCACCTCCACCTCTATCACCACTACCACAACCACCACCACACCCTTCACTAACACCACACCTACCACCAACACCTCCAACACCACCTCCACTACCACAACCACCACCTCCACCACCACCACCACCGCGACTAGAACTACCACTACACCACCATTACAGAGCTCACCCTCTCTCTTTCTCTCTTTCTCTCTATCACTCTGTCCTTGTCAGCGGCTTAAGCCTGAGCTAGTGCACTCTTGGCAACATGGGGATACCAGAGGATGGGGAGGAGGGGGTGAGACAGGTGTGAACAGGTCCTGACCTCCAATGCCTTCACACTCAACCCTGGACACATGCAGTCATATTTAATTGAACCATGGCTCGCTTTGTCATGTCAGAGAAATGCATATCAGGGTTTGTTTCAAGATGAACCCTCACAATTATTTAATTGCTACAGCACAAACAGAGAATAATTTGGCCTACTTTGACTAATGTCGATTTTGAACCTAATTATAACCACTAATGGTGTTTTTACTTCTGCTGGCTCTTTTACATCTCATGTGGATGTGTGCAAGTGTTTGTGTGTGTGCTTGTGTGCGTTTGTGTATATGTGTTTGTGCACAAGCGTGCTTCCTGTTGTGTGCTTGCGATGAGACCTTAGACCCAAATGTAATTAGACTTGCTAATGACCGTGGCCTGTTTACAGCGTAAGCCTGCTAATGATAAATGCAGTTGACTTATGGAGTCTTCAAACACAGTCTGTGGGCTTAGCTCCACATCAATTAGCTAGCCGCAGTTCATATATCATTCACTTAGATAGTGGGTTCCCTGCGCAGGAACAATGTCCAAGGAGGCACTTTATTCTGTCCTGATTTGCCACGTTTCCCACAGTCATAGGCAAATTCATGGAAGACTTGGACAGGAACTTTGGATAAGTTGAATGACTGAAGTGATTTGGTTGATATCATTTGATTCTCAATATAAATAGTATATTTGTATTGTCTATGCAAATTATACTTGGCATGTCCCAATCCCGTTAGAAGCTTCCTAATGAGTTATGTTGTTGTTGCTGTCATTTATGAATGATACAATGACGTATGACGGAAAGCATTAACTGAAGGAGGAATCCAGCTCATAAATGTAATAATAAATCAGTGACAGGGAACATCATGAACAAAGTACCTGGAGGACAAACTGCAACAACAACAACAACCCTTGAGTGCAACAGACCTGAACCGTTGTATTCCATGATGTCAGCCATTTTAAAGCATTTATGTTAACATTGGGGTGAATATTATAATTTTTTTGGTTGGGTTGACCATAGTGTCCCTGTGGGGGGCGGTGCAATTTCTGATGAGGCTGAGGAAATGGTGGTTTCCTGGGGGTTGATGATGACGGCTAACAGGAAGTGAGGGTCAGCTGGTGTCCTGACCACCTGCTCTGCATCTCGGAGTAGCTCCAAGGAGCTTAAGGCTGTCTGGGGGTCACCGTGGACAGGAATGGAACTCACCACAAACTACCCTTAATGTGTGTATCCGGGGATAGCTGAGTAAGTGTGTTTATGTGTGCCTTTTGCATGTATTTGTGTGTGAGGAGTGACTGGGGAGGTGGCTATGTGTGTGTCTATGTGGGTTTGGAGAAGAATAATGATGTGTGTGTGTGTGGCTGCATGCATGACCCTGTGTACCTCTATTTTGCATTTGCATGAAGTGGCGAGAAATCATGTGTGTTTGTGTGTGTGTGTGAGTCAACATGCCAGCTTATGCATCGGCATGACTGTGTGTGTACGTATGTGTGTGCGTGCATCTGCATGACTGTGTGTTAGGCTATGTCTGTTTATAGGTGTGTGTGTGTGTGTACGTGTGCATCGGCCTGACGGGGGTGTGTGTGTGTGTGCGTGTGTGTCCATGTGCATGTGTGTGATGGTGTGTGTGTGTGTGAGTGCAGCTCGGTGATGTGACAGAGCCGGGGCAGTGCGGGGGTGGCCGATGTTTGTCCATATGTGGGCCTTCTGTTCCTCCACTGCTTGACCTTTGACTGTCTTTAGGAGTTACATGAAGGGCGTCTGCGGCCCGCAGGCCTCCAGGGCCTGGAGCTGCTGCAGCCCCAGTAGGAAGCAAGGTTACCCAGGCCCGCGCGTGACGCATCCTCGGCAGAGGATCAGGCACGCCTTGAGGCCTCAAGGTCACATGACTGCTGCCGTGAAGGAAGTCATAAACAAAACAAGGAACCCCGGGTTTAAAAAATGGAGATGGATTTTTATTTTACACTCCTTTTGCGTTCGAACGTGTCACTTTCGTAATATGAGTTTACATCAACAGCAACAATGATAAAAAAAACTGTCACTTGGAGCACTTAGATGCGCAGTAATATGCAAACGTCAGCCAATTCACTAAGGAGAGTGGAGAGAGAGAGAAAAATTAAGCATCTGCCTCATTTCCCTAACTGGCTGTAGCCAGCCTCATTAACAAGAGCTATGCTCATGCTGCAAGACTCTGTATCAAGCATCCTTACCGAGACCTGCCAGCATGCCAGTGGAAGCACTAAAACATTTAGCACGCTAACAAGCTGCCATTAACAAGCTTGCTGTTTTTTTTAGCAATCAAAATGTAATTGGATACATTGTTACATTGCCATTGTACAGTACAACACATTTGATACAGATTTTCTCATTGCAGAATGGGGAAATGAAATGTAAGGACAGCAAATCAGCCAATAGGACAGGATAGTCAAGGGGTTGGGGTTGTGAAAGGTCCCTTGTTCCAACCCTTATATCTGCAATCTACCTGTAGGCATCCTTGTTCAAGGATGCCTCCTCCTCCCTACCTGCTCCTAAATTACCTAAAGATACATTCACTGCAAGTACCTTTGGGTAAAAGTGCATGCTAAATTAACAGTAAAGGACAATCAGCTAGAGATTATAATTAACAAACAATGTATTTCCTCCTGTGACTTCTAATTATCTTTAGCTTAATGTGCTGTGGTTATTTGGGGGCAGTAGAGCTGACTACCGCCAGGCTGAATACAGTCTCTGTGCTGTGGACGCTGCCTTAGCAGCAGCTTCCATCCTGGAGCGAGTGGCGAACAAAAAGCAGGGCCTGCTCCTCGTGAGTGGATGTAAACGAATGTAATTTGCCATGAAGGAGCAAGAACCGAACCAGCAAATGGTTAGTAATGGATGGCCTGGTTATGGTTTCGGCAATAGTAAAGGTTCCGATAAGGAGGGTTAGCGGAAATCAAAGGAATAAATTAGCTTTTGGATGGGCAATGTTCTTAAGATTCATTATGCTGACAGCCTAATTACAGAGGAACAATGAGCTGATAATTACATCAGTAATAATTAATACCCTCAATGCAACAAAGGGAGCGTGGAGAACACAATCTTCTGCTAATAGGTTATTACTGACTTGATAAAATCAGCAGTTCTGTAATGGTACGTGACAGAGCTTGGGAACTTGACTTATGTGGGGGGAAAAACGGGTTGCATGCATACTGGGATATGCTTGACTGGAGCATCAAATAATTTTTTAAAGACCAAAGTAAGAAGCTTTAAAAAACAACAGCAAAAAAATATATTCAAATGTGGTAAAGCACCTTCTTTATTTGGTTTGGTTTAATGGGATGGCACATTCAATGCGTTAGTTTGGATGTTTATGCAGGCAAATTGCAGTTCTACCAACGACGATAACAGTGACGCTGTTTCCCCCCCAACAGTTAATGCGTAATAAATCAGAGAGGAGCTGTTAGTATATAAGGTATCGAGGTGGCCTCTCCGGTTGTCCCCCCTGTTGAGACCCCAGGGATTAGTGGCAGTAATTAGCTTTATGGGCCCCACTATATCTGGGTGGATCCTACCACTCTGTTCCATTTATCTGGCAATTTAGACCCGTGAGCGAAGAGTGATTTCTAATTGATTGTTGAACGCTTGGCAGGTAGCGCCACGGTAAAACCGCAGGCCTTTGCCGGGAGAAGTGTTATTGCTCATTAAATGGCTTAATAGCACGACGTGTCCATAGGGGAAGTCATCAACCATGTCTCTGTTTTCCTTTTTTTTTCGCTGGGTGCACATGGTTCTCCCCCCTGCGGGAAGTGCTGTGGTCCACAGCATGACGCGTATGTCGGGTGAACGCCCAGGAGAGTAGGCTGTCTGCTGCCCACTGTCTCCTCTTCTTCTCCCACTTATTCTTCCACTGCCTTGACACATCCTTGACACATCAACGTGTCAAGAAGTTGTCCTTGCGCCGAGTTGTCCCCCTGCAAGATATGTGGATGAATACGATGTAGACCTCAGGAAAATAAAGGATGCTTCGCGAAGGCTCCGCTTTTATTTTAGGGAAAGAAGAGGTCTTGAAAAAAAAAAAAAGGTTAACACCAGTACACACAGGTCAATTCATTCTTCCATTATTTTAGCAACACTACCTTCCATTCTGCCATTGAATGGGTCTTTTGAACCAAAAGCAAAAAATGTATTGCTTACATATTTGTTTACATTCCTGCATAGTTTGGACGCACCAGAACACAAAGCCTGCTGCCACATACTGAAATGAGTAAACAAATAAGGAAAATGAATAGGGTGTTTCAGTGCACCGGAGCAAAGCTTACACCGAGTGACTCCGGTATGAATGTGTGTCTGGTCCTCTACCCCGTCCCCCCTCCCTCTGGTGGTCATTCTGTCCGTCCGTCAGACAGGTGTATTGACATTCATTCACAGGGATGAATCACAGTGTTTGCTCAGGGTAAATGTTAAAGCTGGGGCTCTGCTTGACTGACACTGTGGATTTCCTTCCACCAGTCAGAGTGAATATTCCCCCCGGAGTGCTGCATTGGCTCGGGACTGGGGTGTGTAGAGTGTTTGTGTGTTCGTGTGTGTGTGGGGGTTTGTGTCTATGTGTGTGTGTGTATAGTGGCTGTCAGTGGGACGTCAACATCTCTATTACGGCCACTGGACCACGACCACAACTCACACCAAATAAGCCGACTGCTGCTGTTACTGCTGCTGTTGTTTACAGACATAATATTAAACACATTGCTATAGTACAACATTGTTACTTGTTGCTCTATGTTTTATCCTACAGTGAATTTACTTGGCATTAGGGAGCAGGTAGAAGTAAGGCATCTAGGCTAAGGAGTGGTGAGGCTACGGACACTGGCGTCGATCCCGGTAACTTAAGGCCGGGAGTTGACACCTTCCGGCTATGGGCTCCATATGTAAACTGGGGCCGGCAGTCCAAATTGCACAGCAGTTTGCTGGGGATTTTTATTTTTTAAGAGTGAACCACTTGTACACCGATAAGCTTGGGTTGGATGTTGAAGTGAGATATATTGCTGAGGTCAGGACATGGCAGAATACTTAAGCTGCTGAATTAAAGAGAAAAATGATAAGAAATAAGAAGGTTGAAGCAGATAATACGTCTGCCAGACCGTACCTGTTTACCCACTGTGACAAATTACCAGAGGATATTTCTTCTAGACCATACCGTTTTGCACACTCTGACAAATACCCTCAAGTACAATCTGTTTGCCCACTTCAGATAAGGCTTGATTTATGTCACATTTATCAGTCATAAAGATAACTTTAAAGAACCTCTATGACTTAAAATGAGAGCAGACTGTCACATGATCTGTTAGAAAAACACACACACGCACGCACACACGCACGCACGCACGCACGCACGCACGCACGCACGCACTCACATCAGAGTCTTGAGGCTTGAAAATAACATTTCTGAGCACAAACTTTTGATCCCAGCTGGCGTTTTTAGGATCTGTCATTATTGTTATGTCTATAAATACCAGACAATAACTTTACTAGGTGTGCATATGTTAACACAGAAATCCCAGAGGGTGGGCAGAGGGTGTTAACAGGCACTCTCTACTTTAGGGATCCACACACATATAGATCACATTTAATTATGGCTTACAGCAGGGGCAATTGTGTGGGGCTGTGAGGTATAAGCCTCATTCCCTGGTTCTCATAAACCTGTTCAACATAGTCGACATGCCTATCTCCTATGGATTTTCCTTATTGGATGAACTTTCCAGGACTTCTGGAGAGAGAGTGTGTGAGAGAGAGAGAGTGAGTGAGTTCAAGGGAGGGATGGGGAATAAGAGAGAAAGCAATAATTAATTTAGCCACTCTTCACTTCTTAAGGACGGACCTATGACTTGATACTGTACTTAACAGCTCCGCTCTGCCACCGCGGTGTCACTTTAGCGTGCCTGAGACGCGGAAATACTCAGCATTCAGGCATTACCGCTCGGGGAAAACGCTTTAACATCGCAGTGGATTTAATTGACCTCAGAGACAATCCCTCTGTTCGGGATGATGTCACAGGATTTTCCTCAAACAAGACAAAGAAAGTCGTGCTTCACATACATCCCTATGGGCCTTTGTCTCCTAGTGGCCATCTTGGCTCCATCTCGGCTCCATCTTGGTTCAAAAAGCTAGCTGGGCGGAGAGGAACTGAATGTGGAACCAAGGTGGCCGCTAAGTGAATAAGGGCCATTGGAGGCACCGGTTTGGTTGTCTCAGGTTTTTTCCACCTTGTCACCCCCGCGACTCTTGGTGTTTTATTAGCTTCATATGCTCCAGCGTCGTCCGCTTCCCTCGCCGCTGACTTAGCGGGTCATCTCTCTCCTTGTCACAAATCAAATTAGCACGGCCTCCGATTAATCATCGGGCACGCGGCCCAGTGAACGGTGGGCTGACACCTTATTAATATCCTTAATTACACCGCGTATTAGGTCTCGCCGTTGTCCCCTCTAATTATGTTGCCTTTGACTTCACAACTCCTTCAGCCAAAGCTAAGCAAATCATTTGTGCAGTCGAGTATTCAAATAGATGTAGCCACTAGCCAGGTGAGCGTGTGATTAATGTAGAGCACATGGGGTGAGGGGGCAGGAACTGGTCTTGATTTGGTATCGTTCAATTCTTATTCTTACGTTGTGATTAATGGAGGAATAATTAGCGTGTCTTCATGGAGTTTGATGGCACCGGTATCTTACCTATGGCGTGCAATAACGATTCCATGTATTGAATGAACAAATAAATTATTTGATTAATGAATTAATAAAAAACTGGATGTGTCAGTGGATGAAGGGTGGTAGAAGGGCTGATAAGTTGAGGTATAAGCTTTGCCGAATTACAGAAATTAAGTTATCATTTTGAAAGAGAACTGCTCACATGGTAAAATGTGAACGCTAATGAATTGACTTATCAATCTCTTTTCCTGTTCAATTAAAAAGATATGCAACAATGGCTATTTTTGGGAGATGCAAGAAGAGAGTTGCTTATTGGTAGCGTTTTAATGTTCTGGCAGCCAATTCAATGAGCATAATGAGAAAATCAGTGGCATCTTTGCCTAACTTGATTTCATTTCGTTCTTTCAGGAACATATTGCACACACAACATATTGCTATTTAGTATGCGATGAGACAATTATCTCGCTACGCTGCAAAAAGACGTCGCTTCAGGACGGTTGAATATCACAGATCAGCCAAATCATCAACATGTACCACGTTCCGTACAGGCTAATATATAGGGATTGCAGCGCTTTGCCTCCGTTGTCATTATTTTTCTTTCGGAGGCAATTCTGGAGGTGGTGAAATGAAAAAGAGAGATTATGTGGCTGAGCGCTCTCGTCCTGCCCATGAATCACACAAAGAAAGACGCCGCTAAATCGATCTCACAGTCCCGGCGTTCATTTACTAAGTTGCTCACATGAGGAGAGACTTTAAATAGTCTTGATTTTAGCGCTTTGTTTTTGAGAGTGGAAAACACTCCCACTGCATTACATGGGAGGAAGAAAAGGTGGCCAGGGGGCGTCCATGACTACCTTCTTTATAGGACCCATATGGGGTTTAAACCTGAAGGCTTCCCTTCACTTGAAATGTCATTGAAAATCATTGATCCCCTTTGTGGATCACATAGACAGACCTGCTTGCTGGGAGTCACATCAGGGATACGGACAGTGACTCATCGCGACATAGCAGTATAGATTCATGTAAATGAGTCCTAGGTTAATGGGATGTATTGAATATAGATGGTAATTGAAAAAAAGAAATGCCCTTCAGTATTTACCAAGACAGAGATGGCTTCTCAGCATTGTTTTAACCGTCTCACCACCGTTCTTACCTCTCACCACTGCAGTAGACTGTGGAATCATCCATCATCTGCAAAGCTTTGGTCTCTAATGGGGAGTCTGGATGAGTTTAAGGTCCTCTGCTGGCCTACATCTGTCTGCCCGTGAGGGCCATGTCTTCCCCCTAATAGATCCAGCAGGGACACAGAAATAACATCGGCCCGCGACCACGTTTTCTTCGTTCTTCAAAGACCAAGCCGGATTCTTATCCCCATTCTTTGTGTAGTGTAGTGTTTTAGTTTTGCAAAGGAATAATATCGACTATATCTTTTATCGTTTCATCTCCATAAAGCCGTCTGACTGATTTACATTCAGCTGTCGTCTTGCGAGCTTAAAGTTTGACCGTTCGACTGTATGTAATGCAAATCACATTTTTTTTAAGGGAGGAAGACAACAAAATTCTATGATCATAATACCTCAAAGACTTATTATGAATATTGATGCATTAATATCCCCCGAGAGAACAAAGGACCCGTTAAAGCTTCATATCTTCTTCTATTCTAATAAAACCTCATATCTGGAAGTAGATAGTGAAAGCTAGGGAGTCCTTTCCACAGACAGGGATGGCAACATTGTGCCGGTACACAGCACAGGTTTTTTATATAATATTTTTCCCAGCTTCGCCTTCCTCCATGAACTTTTTTCTTCACGCTCTGTCCGTCTATTCCATTGTGCTCATCGATGTGCCCCCCCCCCCCTTCCTCTCCACTGTACCCAGAATGCATTGTGGAGGCAGAATTGCTGTGTTTCCAATGTGGATCAATGGTGCTCGCCTGGAGACCCAGACACCGTTCTATTTGGGTGGGGTGGGGCGGGGTGTGTGTGTGTGTGTGTGTGTGTGTGTGTGTGTGTGTGTGTGTGTATGGAGGGGGGTTGGAGGAACAAGGTTGGCTAGGTAATATGAAAACATACGGGTCCTCTGGACAATTGTTCCCTGAACCATTGTGGGAATAACATCCAAATAGAATCTTGCACATGGCTCAGGTTAACATCCTGTCCTGCTGTCTCACACTGTATCGCTAGACTCATGTCTGACGGTCAACCGGTTCACATTCATGTGTATTATTTCTCACAATTTGAATGCGTTATACATCATGTGAAATGAAATTTGGGGCTCCACAGCGCATAACAATACTTTGCAGTGCACCAAAGAAGGATGTATATGTGGTCAAAAATCCCTAAAAATAAATATAACTTCAATAATATAAATAAAATGTCCATTCTGCCTTTACGCCCCTGCCCCACCTACCAACGAGACGACGAGGAAGGAGATGTGCTGATGTTATATATGGAAATAACGACTCCATCGCACGCCAGCTCTGCAACCATCTCCATCCTCTGCACCACACCGGTCATTCTGCCTAGAGCTGTTCTCCACAATACTGGCTCAGCACGCTCCACTAGTGCATTCATGATTCCACACTTCCATAAAAATCCCAATAATACACAACAGCAAATCACTGTGGGTTGCTCGGGGTAAATCTGAAATCCACTACCGCACTTTCAATGCACTCCTCGTGTTTGTGTTATTTTAGCCGACCACAAGAGTGTGGGGAAAGAAAATGGATCTGGATCCATTAGAAAGGCTTTGCACATTTAGCCGCTGCGTTGCAGGAGTGAATGCAACCCGATGTTGCTTTCTGTTAACCTCCCGAAGGTCAGCACATATCTATTTTAATGACCGTAGGCCCAGGCATATTATTCCATTGTTGTGGGCAGAGGTTGTGTCTAGCTTTCCACCCTCGATGTGCGCACAATGTTTTTCTTTTCCCTGCTATATCCATGTCTTTTTCATGTAAATTAATCGAATTGCGTAACATGCAGCTGTAGAGGCTTGGTATATTTATGTGATATGTTTCAGTAACAAAAAGGTGACAGTCAATGTTGACGGCAACATTTACGCCCTCAAATCCCAAACGGACAAAAACGCTTTCAAGCGAGAACCCCTTGAGCCGGACCGATAGGATGCTGCGAGAGAGTCGCAGATACAGGTAATGAAGTAACAAAGAGGTTAGTCTTTGCCGTTTTTCACGGATATAACGTGCCAGATGAATTCTGTAAAAAGGTGGATTCTCTGAGGAATTGCGTTGAGTTTTGGATTATTGTTTGTTTTTCCCCCCTTTGAAGAACATCAAATGGCTCCCTTGGAAATGTGAAACTAATGATGTACCGTGCATACTAGTGTTTCAAATCCTGGGCGGGGATCAATAGATATTAAAGGAGGGGACACAGATTTAGTTAACGATTACGATGTAATTGGTCGTTGAAATTGACAGGTTGCTGTATTTACTATGGTACTATTTGTTCTTATTTGTTCTTCATTTGCGTTACTTTGTGATTCTAATCTAATAGCTCCTGGAGATGATAATACCATTAGGCCGATCGATCAGATGCCTCCACCCTGTAATGAGGACAAATGGTTACAAACCGGTGCCACCTCCAACACAACACTCTCACAACAACCCTTCATTTGATTACGTAAACATCTCTTTGTGTGGGTAAGAATGTTGGGTCCTTTCTTTAGAAACACAATAGAACACTCTCAATGGATACTAGAGAGGAGTGGGTGGTTGAGCTCTGTCTATAGGGGAGCAGCCTCACAAATCAGAGTTTACATTATTAATCTCGTATCTGATAGCAGACATGCGCTAATGTGGTTGTATGGGGCGTTGTATATTTGACCAATCGTCAAATAGCAGGGATCTGTAAGCGCGAAATTGGCTGATGACAGCAAACAAAAACTCAGCCAGCAGCTGTAAACTGTAAAAAGCTGTCTGTGAAAAGAACACTGTGTAGGCTGGCCACTGTATAATTACACTTACACTTATAATTACCAAAATATATGTACTTGATAGCAGAGTATCTCTTTGGTAGAATATCTCCGTAACAATACTGGAAACAAGGCCTTTTCAGTTCCTGTTTTCCAGCCCAGGCTCGACTACTGGATCCCAGATGAGTAGGGGAGTAATAGGAAGGGGCCCTCCCACATCAACAGATACAGATGCATACTCCAACAAAGTAATATATGTGTGGTACTGTGCTGCATGGCACAGGGATACCTTTGGGTCAGTGTGTGGGCAAAGCAGTTTTGTGGTTTTTCCATTCCATTTAGGCAGCCTTCGCTGGCAGCGCTACGAACGAACTGTGTGTGTGTGTGTGTGTGTGTGTGTGTGTGTGTGTGGGCAGCAGTACCGAGGAAGCGTCAGAGTGCGTTCTGCTTCCACCCTGTTGCTGCAGGCGAATCTGGCCTGTCCATGCATATATACACACGCACGGGCGCACAAATAGACACCAGCGCGCCAACAAACATGCGTGGCAACACATACACACACACACATGTGTGCGCCAATACACACACACAAACACACAAGCGCGCCAATACACACACACACACACACACACACACACACACACACACACACACACACTCGTGCGACAATACACACTCACTCACGTGTGCGACCATACACACACACACATATGCGCGCCATTACACACAAACACACACATCATATATATACACATATAAATATATATACACACATAGATGGACAGATAGATGGATAGAGATAGACACATTAAATGGTATCCCCTCATTCTCCCCATCTCAGACTCCACCACCAAAACAGTTTTCCTATTTTTACCTTAATTTCTAGTATATGGTGAAATAAGTTTTATCTCGTCATGTTACCAGGATGTGAAGGATATCTCTTCAAAACTCATTCCCTCTACATCTGTAGAAAAGGAGTGTGGAATAGAAGTCTCACCCAATCTTCCTCACCTTCTCTCCCTCCCTCTGTAGAATAGGACTGCTGGTCTTTCTTCCCCCTTCCCCCACCAATCCTCCCCCTTTCTCCCTCACCACCACTGTGAAATATGATGGTGGGTCACTCTATCTCTCTCTCCATCTTGCCTCTCTTTCCCTCCTTGACTCTCTCACTCCCTCTTCTTCCCTCTCACTCTCTATCCTCTTTCTCTCTTTCTCTCCCCCTCCCTCTCTCTCCTTCGATGACCCTCTCTCTCCCTCGTCCCTCTCTCTCTCGTCCCTCTCTCCCTCCTCTCTCTCTCCCTCCTCCCTCTTCCCTCTCTCCCTCCTCCCTCTCTCTCCCTCTTCCCTCTGTCTCTCCCTCTTCCCTCTCTCTCTCACTCCTCCCTCTCCCTCCCTCCTTCCTCTCTCTTCCTCCAAGTGGACGCTAGGTCACTCACTCTCGAGTGACTCTTGATTGAGGAACAGTGAGCTGACATGTCCGGGCTGTGGGGAGACATTGGCATGAAAAATGCTCCCTGCTTAATGGGAAAGTGTGTGAGGTTTGAAATCTCCCAGGGGGAGGGCCGTTGCATGACTGCTGCCCCCTCTCCCACCCCATCCCTCCCCCCACAATCCCTATGTCCCTTTCCAGGAGAAAGCCCCTGTCATGTCGCACACACACGCCCATTCATGGGGAACATGATGGATGTCATTGTTCAACCCCAGGACCTGGTGTTGAGGTTTTTTTGGACAGCTGAGGGAAGAGGGAGAAAATAAGTTTGGGTGGCAGAAAGCTCAGGTAAGGCAGGGCAGCAATGAATCACCATTGTGATGGCACTCATACACCGGCAAGTCATCTGGCCGGCGAGTGTGCTGCTCTACTCGACGGAGCACGGGTAGCATTGTAACGGCACGCCGTGGACAGTGATGTATCGCGGAGCCGTCCCCGTGCTCATCCATTCGTCAAAAACATTGCTGTTACGTACGGCCCCACGAATTTTTTTTTTTTTCATTTCGGACCAATTTATTGTTTGCTGTTGGAACCATGCCTTCAACTTTTCCAACTTTGACAATCATTGCTCGTGTATGATTTCACAAATCCGAGAATTTTTGCCCCATTGAGTTTTCATATCATGACCTCGATTTCTTTGATGTGGGAAAAAGGAGATTCATCTTTCCTGTGATGTATTTCATGTGTGCAGCAGAGTAAGCTGACTGTTTTAGGTCAACCCCATTGAGGCGCATCTGATTCACTGACCATGTTCCTGACGTGCGATGGAAGTCAGGAACTTAAAATGAATTTGCCCATCATTACCTTTATACGAGATGGCCTTCTGCTAATGACCGTCCATCAAACTGCTTTGTTTCAGCTGGACAGCCATAATTAAAGGAAGGTTTGGTGTCATTTATGGTTCTTTTGGTGTCTGGGGCCACTTGGTGCTGAAACTGAAGGGTGACTCACGGTCATCATGCTGCTGATTATGCAGAGCGAGAAGGTAAGAGTTACGACCCTTCCAAAGATTATGGGGCACGCTGAAAAATAATTCAAGGAAATAAAATATCGAGAGGCGCTGTCACAGATAGCAATATCGTCTCCCTCTCGTTGCGTTAAAAAAGAAGGCAAGCATGTTATTTTCAAAATATTTTGCACGTTTATTCTTGGCCTGAGAAATGGTCCGTCCATAATTGGTCTCTGACAGCCTCCTGCATCACTTTGTATTTCTCGGCTGGAAACATAATTCTACCTATTCACCTGATAAACGTAAGGTTAAAAAACAACATTCAGAGACAGCGTTGTGTCTGATTGGTGCCAACTTATCAGGTCTGTTTCTCAACTTTGCGCTGTCACCTGCTGTCACCGCTCCCTGCGGACAATACCGCGTGTTCAAAGCTCGCATCAATCGCTGTGATTGATGGGGATATGATTTGTTAGTTGTCCTGCCATGAAATCGCCCAACAATCATGATCAGACACAAACAACAACAAGCAGCAGGATCCTATCGACCTACTGTGTGCCCTCATAAAAAACATGTCTGAACAGAGTTGGAATTAGAATGAACTCTGTGTTGTCCGGTTTAGATGGTGGTGATACTCTGTATAACCCTGGCACACGGGCGTAAACACTGCAGGGGGAAGAGGTCCATGTTGTCAGTGGTGTCAATCTCATGGCAGATGATGACAGCTCTCTTAGTGGAGGGGGACATCTTCATACTGTCCAGGAGGATGAAACGAAGAGTTGGGCGACCCATGGGTGTGCTGTATCTACATGCACCTTGTGTCCTGCCTCAAAGAAGGCATGAGTAGCAGCTGCAGGTCCGTCCTGAGCATGCCACCGTCCTCTTCCTGGCTCGGGGACGTGGCCTGGCAGAAGGGGGTGTGGCGGGGCAGGGAAGAGGAGCCCTTCCCCTCGGCCCTGATCCCTGAGCACCTTTTAAGCAAATAAAAAAACAAATGTGGAAATCGACATAATTGGGAGAGGGAATAGTCGTTTGTAGAATCGTGAGGAGAATGTTCGCTGCTCAGCACAGCTGGAGAAATCTCTCACCACTCTCCCATAGGCCTAGTGGAAACCCTGGAAATCTGCTCAAACAGCTTGATGTAACATTACATATGCATGAAAATGTTATGAATATTAAATTCCAACACGGCTGACTCGCATGCTTTTAAACCAAACACACACAAACGCGCGCAGCCCCCCCCCCCACCACACTCACACACACACACACACACACCCTCACATAAACACACAAGTAATTACAATACAATACTGAATTTGCCGGAGTTACGTGTTACAAACTATTTTCAAATAACAACTGCTCCTCCATCATCTTTTATTTTAATGTGAGATTCCAGGACAGGGTTTTTTCCTATTAGCAATCGTAATAAAAAGAGAATCCACATTTGTGCATTAGAGTCCTACCCTTTTTTGTACTTTTTTGTACTGTTCTGGCAAGACCTCTGGGAGATCGATGCGTCTGTCACATTCCTACCTTCTGTGAGCTCCGTGAGGCAATGCCACAGAGGAAGCAGCCAAGTTCCTAAATGATGAATGCACGCTCGCGTGTCCGTAGGGAGATGAAACGAAACTTGCATCAACGGACGATTTTGTAGATCTTGAAAATCATCCGTTTTCTTTTTACTTTCCCCGGCACCATATTGGAAATCTTTATTCTAATTGCATGAATGAATTGCATATGCGCTTCTGATAAACCCACTCTGCCACCCAGGGAATTGTCTAAATGAAAAATCACAGATTAATTTGTGCATATGTGTGTGAGTTTGTGCCTGTCTGTGTGTGTGTGTGTGTGTGTGTGTGTGTATATGTTTGTCGGCTAGTCATTTTCAGAAGCTTCTTGTCCTCTCAGTGATTGCCTGTTTACCCAAGCAGTAAATCTGTTCAGAACATTACTAAAAATGAAACTTTGTCAATCCCTCGACCAACTGCATATTATAACATTGTATACGGTCACAATAGTAACATACGGCAATACATCAGCTGCTCAAGGATGCAGCTCAATGAATTTGAGACAAAATATTGGTATAGAAAATCTGTATTTTTTTATTTCTCATAAGGCTGTATTGTAGGTAATGCGATGACATTATATCTACTGGGGATAACTATGTTTCTTCAACGTGACTAACACCATCCCAATGTCGAATAAATCACCCGTAGATTCTCTTTGATGTCTGAGGGGGAGACTTTCCCCTATTTCACCTCCACAACTGACACAGCGCACGCAGACACACACACACACACACACGCACACACCCACGCATGACAGAACAGTCTGACTGTGGTTCAGTTTGCCGCTCCAGTCGAGACGTTTGCGTCGTTGCTTCATTTTGTGCGGGAGTTCTGTACAGTGTTTTTCTTTTTTCTTTTTTTTTCTTTTTGAATCGTCCTTATAGAGACTACAAGCATTTTACTGTCTAAAACCAAGAACACTGGCGCATGAGTAAAGTGGACATTGTTAATTTACAATGAGGCTGCTTCCAAGAATATTCAACGCAAGCAAAAAATCACATGAGAGCAGTTCTGTACACGAGCCCTGGGCGATTTCCGTCTTGATCATTATGTATTCTTACATGTCATCTATATATTCATCTATATATATTCATAAATATATAGATAGACGTGTATAGACTCTAGGGTTTACCTTACGTACAAAGAAAAAGGAATGAGTTACACAGAGCATGCTGCCAAATGAAAGTTCACCTGACATGTCAATCATAGAGCGATGAGATGTGATGCCGCTGGGACACTAACCTCCTGACCTTACGACCCCTTAACCTTGCGTCCTTGTGACCTCTTGACCTGTGTTTATTAACTTTGTGTTGAGCCGGCAGCTGAGTGTGCTCACTGCATGTTCCCAGGTTCTTCCCCCCCCCCCCCCCCCTCCCCCCCCCCCCATCCATTGGGTCCTCAGCCCACCCACCCGGGGGGG